>CAWUFW010020252.1:0-157078 GCA_963921515.1 Calotriton arnoldi | reverse complement strand
AAAACCTGTAATAAAAATGCGCCAATTTACTTATCTATGTCGTGCAAGATATAAATAATCCGATCAGTTCATTATTTTAGCGTTGTACGTGTTTTTCTAATGTAAGCATGAGCCTATTAGGCTATTTGACATAAAGGGCTTGTATTTATCCTGAGGTCAGAAATTAGGGCATACATATCTGTGATGAAAAAACCCCCGCTTCTCGAATAGTGTCTCGTTTATTCCCGGTTATGACAGTCATTATCCACCATTCTCAAATAATTGCACGGGGTTACGCGTTTCATACATCGTAAGCTTGAGCTTCTTTTATTCCTAATGCTATCTGATCCCGATGTGTTAGCAACGTTATATGAAAAAAATGATCTGAAGAGCACACATGGGCCATTCTATCATTTACCCACTCTAATGTGCAGACTTCTAGGATTGATATGGGGCCAAAACTTTATATAGATCCTTAGTACTACATCTATATTGATGCTATATGTAGCATCCAAACACGAGACAATCGCGCTTACCTGTTAAAAATACTACGGCCTCCCTGCACCAATGAACAGCTCCCGGGTCAGGATACACATTTGTGTCAGACCCGGAACTCCTTTATATCTGTTTTGAATAAGTCACGTGACTACTAGACCGAGTGATTAGCAAATTTCGTGTGCTCTCTCAATTTATCTCATATGTCAGCAGAGGTCTATAGCATAAAAAAAAATCTGGTTTGTTCATAAGTAAAAGGCTAATTTGATGTATATTCGGAAGCGTCATGACGTGCCAGAAAACCCAGTAATGGACCGAAAATGAATCAGCCATTTTGGAAAGGAATCCGCTTCATCCAAAGGGGCAAAAAATCCATCCATATATAAAAGACCTACCTGCTATTCTGCATGTAACAGTCAGTACTAATGTTATATTATTTCAACACAATTATTGGTGAAAAACGGACCTTGGTGGTGCTGTTGATCTTGATGTATATTCGGAAGCGTCATGACTCGTCAGAAAACCCCGTAATGGACCGAAAATGAATCGGCCATTTTGGAAAGGAATCCGCTTCATCCAAAGGGGCAAAAAACCTCCATATATCAAAGACATACCTAGAGGAAAATAAGACTGAATGCTTTTTTCGAAGGCAAGGAGAGACCACCGACAGACAACAAATCAGGTTTGAAACCTAAATCAACTTGGACACCCCAAATACATCTTGTTAATAAAGACATAGAGGTGTTTGAACGAGTGGTAGAAAAAAGTATAGACGATTTACTTAATAAGAAAATTTGGGTCAATAATAATCTCAACTCCAGAGAACGTTTAGCACTTAAGTCTTTGGAACAATGCCATAATCTTACCATCAAACCAGCCGACAAAGGGGGTAGTATTGTCATGATGGAGACTGAAGACTATAATAGCAGAATGCACATACTTCTTAATAACAACCAACATTATCAGATTTCTAACAAAGATGAGTGGAACGCTCTGACCCTTAAAGTTAATAACTTATTGAGTCTTGCAAAAGAAGACGACATTATTTGTAGTGATGAATTTAATTTCCTTCACAATGCTAATCCTATCCTCCCTGCACTGTATGGGCTCCCCAAAGTGCACAAGAATATAGCTAACCCGCCCATGAGACCTATTGTTTCCAGCATAAATTCACTCACGGAACCTTTAAGTAAGTACGTGGATATTTTCTTGCAGCCTTTAGTAGTACAACAAAGAGCGTACATTAAAGACACGACTTCTATGATCCAGAAAATTGAGAACTTGGAATATAATCCTGAAATGCAGTGTCTCTTGACTTTAGACATAGAGGCACTATATACGAATATCCCTCAGGATAATACTATACAAATGATTGAGAATCTTCTTGGGAACGGTGAAGACGAGTTGTCTGCGCACGCGACTTTCATTGTAGAATGCGTGACCATCATATTAAAAAACAATATCTTCTTATTTGAAAATGATTTTTATAAACAGATCAAGGGGACCAGCATGGGAGCAACCTGTGCTCCCAGTCTGGCCTGTCTGTACGTTGCTCAATTTGAGGAGAAGCACATCTTCAATGTATCGGCTCCATTCTTTGAGAACATTTCTCATTGGTCCCGATACATTGACGATGTGTTTTTTATATGGACAGGTACCAGAAAAACTCTGGCAGAATTCATAGAATGGATAAAACTTGGAGATGTTAATCTTAATTTTACCTCCACTGCTAATAGAAATGTCTGTGAATTGCTGGATATCCAGATTAAAAATGTGGATGGGCTTCTTAATGTGGAATTATTTACCAAGCCCACCGACCGAAACACTATGCTCCATTATAATAGCAACCACCCTGCCTGTCAAAAGGATAATATTCCATTTGGACAATTTTTGCGTCTAAAACGCAACTGCACAAGTATCAAAGATTATGATAAACATGCTGATAAATTGACTAAAAAAGTTCTGAATAGGGGTTACCCCAAGAAGTTAGTGAAGCAAGCATATAAAAGAGCCAAATACTTCAACAGGGATTCCTTCTTTGAAAGTAACTCCAACAAATTGGTCCCAGACAAGTTGCCTTTAATCTTTGTTACTAACCACAGCACAATCAGTAATAAATTTAAAAATATTGTAAACAGAAATTGGCATCTGGTTACCAACCAAAAGAAGGAGACCTTGCCTAAACCTATGTTCTCATTTAGGCGCAATCGCACTATCAGGAACTGCTTGTTACATACGTATAGAGATACGAATGTTAATAAGCAACCCTGTTTACCAAATGCCCCTTTACCAACGGGCACATTTGCATGTAGTGGTTGTAATAATTGTAACAACATTATGAAAGGACCTACAATGTGCCATAATGGTACCACCCATAAATTCAAAAACTTTATTAACTGCCGGACCAAAAACTTGATATATTTCATCATGTGCTCATGTCATTTGGGTTACGTCGGTGAAATGTCAAGAGAAATAAGGATCAGAATCAACGAACATTAGTCATAAGAACACAGAGAAGAACTGCCCCCCTGGTAGAACACTGGCTCGAAAAACACCATAAAGTTGAAGATCTTATATGGTGTGGAATAGAAACTATTTACATGAACACTCGAGGTGGGGACTTAACCCTGAAAAGAAAAAAACGGGAACAATTTTATATGTCCCGTTTTAATACTTTCAGAAAAGGATTAAACAGTAAGGAAGACTGGGAGAGGCTTATTTAATGAATACGCTTATCCCTCCGGTCTGATAGGTCCATTTTTCACCAATAACTGTGTTGAAATAATATAACATTAGGACTAACTGTTACATGCAGAATAGCGGGTATGTCTTTGATATATGGAGGTTTTTTGCCCCTTTGGATGAAGCGGATTCCTTTCCAAAATGGCCGATTCATTTTCGGTCCATTACGGGGTTTTCTGACGAGTCATGACGCTTCCGAATATACATCAAGATCAACAGCATCACCAAGGTCCGTTTTTCACCAATAATTGTGTTGAAATAATATAACATTAGTACTGACTGTTACATGCAGAATAGCAGGTAGGTCTTTTATATATGGATGTTTTTTTTGCCCCTTTTGATGAAGCGGATTCCTTTCCAAAATGGCTGATTCATTTTAGGTCCATTACGGGGTTTTCTGGCGAGTCATGACGCTTCCGAATATACATCAAATTAGCCTTTTACTTATGAACAAACCAGAAATTTTTTTATGCTATAGACCTCTGCTGACACATGAGATAAATTGAGAGAGCACACGAAATTTGCTAATCACTCGGTCTAGTAGTCACGTGACTTATTCAAAACAGATATAAAGGAGTTCCGGGTCTGACACAAATGTGTATCCTGACCCGGAAGCTGTTCGTTGGTGCAGGGAGGCCGTAGTATTTTTAACAGGTAAGCGCGATTGTCTCGTGGTTGGATGCTACATATAGCATCAATATAGATGTAGTACTAAGGATCTATATAATGTTTTGGCCCCAAATCATTCCTAGACGTCTGCACATTAGAGTGGGTAAACGATAGAATGGCCCATGTGTGCTCTTCAGATCATTTTTTTCATATAACGTTGCGAACACATCGGGATCAGATAGCATTAGGAATAAAAGAAGCTCAAGCTTACGATGTATGAAACGCGTAACCCCGTGCAATTATTTGAGAATGGTGGATAATGACTGTCATAACCGGGAATAAACGAGACACTATTAGAGAAGCGGGGGTTTTTTCATCACAGATATGTATGCCCTAATTTCTGACCTCAGGATAAATACAAGCCCTTTATGTCAAATAGCCTAATAGGCTCTATGCTTACATTAGAAAAACACGTGCGACGCTAAAATAATGAACTGATCGGATTATTTATATCTTGCACGACATAGATAAGTAAATTGGCGCATTTTTATTACAGGTTTTAATTTACCGGTTGCATGAACATTACAGCAACTACACCAGGTAAAATTTGAGTACCTTCATAGTTTAGTAGGTGGACTTATAACTGTAACATGGAGTGATGGTATTCTCCCTCTCTCCTTCCCTCCTTTAAAATAGTCCCTTTGCCACTACATGTGAAATCGGCGGGGAAGTTTTAAATTCGGTATCTCCAACCACGGCACATCTATTGGTGGTGTATATGTACCAGTCCATTCATTTTTGAGTAAGCCCGTTTGCACACCTGTTGCTTATCTATATTCGATGATTTGGTAGAGACAATCTAGGAGTAATTTTCTCTGTAAATTTTTCCCCGAGACCTTATTTTTAACCTATGAACAAATATATATTGGTGGCATCAACGAACCTAACAAATGCCAATTGGCTTTTAGATTAAGGTATGTATACCATTGCCGATATGGGGAATTATGTCTTTGGCATTACCATTGAGAACATCGTTCTTTCTCCTTACCCCTTCTTTTACTTTAGGGTTGCTACAGTAATCTCTAATACGAAGCGGGATATCTTCAAACCCCGTTTGCAACTCAAGCATATTGTTTCCACAAGTTCCTAGTGAATTTTAACCCGAGCACCCTCCTACCTTAGGTAGGTTTGAATTTAAAATTTTGCTTTATTATACTAACACGGATCATGGGCAGTGACTAAATTATTTGGTGAAACGTGTTTTTCGAAGACAATATAGAAGATTGTCTTTAGGGGCTATGTTTATTAATATTAGATTCAAATGATATACAATAGACCTTGTAATTGATTAATGCACGCATTGTGTTTTTGTAGAGTCAGATGCACAAATTTTAATATGTAGTGTTGTAGGTCAAATGAGATGGAGACAAGACATATTAGATTATTATTAATACAATGTTTCTGTTACATAGAAAACTGTCCTGAAGAAGGTGACCGATTACCAACTCACCGAAACGCAGCGTCGACTTTCTTGTTTTCTTGTGATATACATTAGTGTAATATTGTATTTTAATATGAAATGTTTTTAACTTTGCTTGTGCATTTTTATGGAATAAATTTGATATGTCCCATTTAGCTTGTTATTGGTTTTTCGTGTTGTACTGACTCTTTTAATTGAATATTGTATGCTTACATGTAATTTCTATTTTGATTAATAGTCACAACACTGTGTAATGCCCATGATCCAAATTAGTTTATATAGACATTAGGGACCCTTGTTTTTCGCCTGCTTGGTTCAGCCCTCTGCATCATGCCCGGGAACAACACCTTCCACTGTCCCCCGAAACACTCTGCGACATTCACCTGGACCCCGACATGGACTGCCATATCTGCTCTGGTTACCAATGACACAGCAATCAGGCTGCGGACTAAACTCTTCCTCTTCCGATTAAATTGTCATTCCGCAAGGGACTCTGGTTGGTCCTCCACTGGGCAACCATGCAATGTGGGGTTTGCATGGCCATGTACTGCTCCAGCTCCGACACTCCACAGAATGTGAATAAAACATTCCAAATCACTCAGATGTGTCATGTCTATGTCCAATCAAGTATATAAGTATGGATGAATGTAGGGACATTGATTGCACAAAAAGGTACACCCTGGGAAATGACATCAATGCGCATGTTTGACCCTGACCCACATGGCCAATTAGATGACTGGGAAGGAGTGAACTAGCTGGGGTCTCATTGCTCATGAACAACAATCTCGCAACCACCCAACGTAGCCCCACGTCCATGTATTAAATGGGGCTGTGTGTAAAAATGTCTAATTCGGTAGCAGGCCTAAAGTAGTGTCCCCAATCACATGTGAAAACAGAACATCTCTTCGCATACCTACTCACACTCAACTGTGTGAACACAGCCTGTTTTGATGGATCACATTGATCCACATGGCAAGAAGTTGGACACCATACTCACATTGCTGAAGACACACAAGAGCACAGGTCTACCAGCAACTATCCCAATCACAATGTCTGGCTCACAGAGGTGGAGCTGGCAATAGGGACTCACCCCTAAGTGAAATGCGTCAGTCAGTCCCTCCCTGTGTACGGACAATGCTCATTGAGGCACACGATTTGTCATTCTAATCAACACTCATCACAGTTGAACACTAGTAAAGTGGCGTAGACTTTATTAGCATGTGCGTGTCAGTACGGGCAAGACAAGGGCCACAACATGCAGACCAATGCTTCAGACACTAACAGGCAGCATGGGGACATGTAGCGGTGCAAGAAATGGGGAGGCAAAAATCAACACCAATCATTACGGATGGCAACGGTCTCAACCCACCTTGCCTTGCTGGACGAGTCATGTGATGTTTGGCGTATGCTCATTGCCCCGTGTCAGGGGACACGACTCACAGCCCATGGGATCTGCATAGTGCTGTACCACCGGACTGCGCAGACTGTCTGCTCTTCTGACAGTGAGCAGGTGAACGAGTCCAACAAGGTCACATGTAGTACTACATTGCCATGTGTGTACTCTCCCTCCAGCAGTATGTCAGATTTAGGAACCTTGCCAATCGACGCTGTGCAGCTCCGCCCATGGGACTGCCTCACCTTGCACAGGTGTGTGTCAACACGCGTAGGTGCACGCACATGCATTCTGAGTCCAGGCGAATGCAACCATGTCCACTGTTGTGGTGGGATATGTGACCTTTTCTCCAAGATGCAACAAGGTGTTGGGACCTGTGCTCTGGGTTACAAGCAGTTGTGGCTGCAGGAACGTAGTTACTCGTCCATGAATGTGAGCGCAGCTTCCTGGGCAATCAGTTCCAAGAGTACGTCGTTGTCGACTTCAACGAACACGAGGGCGAGCCAATCCATTAACTGGTCCGGACAGATGTGCTCCGTCCACGCCCTTTCACCAATCCGCAACACAGCCAAATAGGGGAGCGCTTCGATGTGGTCACTGCACACGAGGACTTGTGCAATCTCCCATGCCCAACTGCCAGCACATACGCCAAATATCAAGGCATCCCATGAACGGGTATCACGGTTACACTCCTGGTTGTGGGCCAACAGGGGGCGCACACACAAGTCATAATCCAGTTCAGCTACCGTTGTGTTGGATAGGCAGACATCCATGGGCCACTCGAATATGCATGATCGACAGTGGAACCAGGGCTGGACGCAGGTGACGTACGCAAGACGGAAGCTCAGACGGTAACTGATGTGCAACACTGCCAGTGGCAGTGCCCCCAACAAATGCAGCATACGTGCATGGTACAGTTCCACGTGACAGGGGTTGTGCATGTGCCCGGGATGTTCTGCCATTGCGTTGGTGGCTCTCGTAGAACCGGCACTCTTCTGACCTGCGGGAGTTATGTGAATGATATGCCACAGCTCGGAGCAAAGAGTCGTATGTGTGTGCAACGTTTGGACGTATGGGTTGTTGTGTACGTAAGTGTCAAGGGTGTTCCATGCAAGGGTGCCTCGAGCAAGGACTTCTGTGTGTGGGGTGTGGATACGTTGGTCTTTCATTAGTGCTGTGCGTAGTGTGGGAGTCGTCATCATCTGCTATGGTATCTCTCTCAGGGGGTGCCTGCCGCATGCAAGACCAAGGTCGGAGGTGCAGATGTCCTTCCGCCTTATGTATTGAGACAAAGGAGCTTTTATCCCTAATGTTAGTCTGACTACTGCTTGCATTCTGGAAATGTGATGTGGCTTTCGCGCTGCATTTGGGGCTAGGCCTTAGGCTTATGGTGCACCAATAGCGATACTCACACAACAGTTGGCATGTATGTGCCAAGAGCCTTCCTTTCACTGTCTCTCTCTCCCTCTCTTTCTCTCTCTTTCTCTCTCTCCCTCTCTTTCACTCTCTCTCTCTCTCCCTTTCTTTCTCTCTCTCTTTCTCTCTCTCTCTCTGTCCTTTGATGAGCGCATGACACACCTTCTTATCTTGAATTTTGTCTTGCAGGCTGTGACTTACAGATTGTCCAGAGAAGACCCGCCATGACTCTTCCAAATAGTTGTTTTGAGTTAAATTTGAATAAATTGATTTGTTTGGAAATTCAGAGATGAATGAATGATTCTCCTTTTTCGGACCACACATGAATGTTAATTGTTGTAATTGTGCGACATCAGGCGAATTGTTTTGTTCATGATTTCGTAAAGTTGGTGTGAAATATCTTTGTCCGGGGGTGACCGGGGTAGGCCCCCGGGGGGGGGTCCTGGGGGTGGTGGCGGTGGGTGTTGTGGCCCTCTTGGGTGTCCGAGCTGCATGATCAGTAGCTCCATGGCATCTGTTGTTCTTCTGGTGTGGCTGTGTGCTGGGCTCCCATTTCTGGTGCAGATTGTCGTCCGACTTAACACCAGGTAAGAGCAGGTGTTAAATCCCTGCTGCTAACGCGCCTTATTGCCTGTTTAGCGATCTTATCGCCGATCTGGCTGGTCGCTGGGAATATTGCGAAGTGGTGTTGTCGTGGCCTTGCACAGGAACGCCTACTCTGCATCTCATTAGCGTTAGTTGCCGGTGTCATCCGTGGTGATGTTTTTTGCGGCTGCTGTCGCAGGAAAACTGGCGATATCGGCTGTTATCACCAGCTTGTGAATGGGGCGATAAATCTATCGCCACTTTGGCTGCGATAAAGTGCCGCTAACTCGGCGATAAGTCCTTGAGAATATGTCCCATAGTGCCTTCTCTTCTCTTCAGGGCAATATATAAAATCCATCCTAAATGCTGTCCTAACATTATTGCCTGTAAATCTCTCTGGAATCCTTCTCCAACCAGGTGCAATCATGTGTGAAACCTTTTCCCAACTAGACCACCTTCTTCTAAAATGAATTGCCCAACCAGTTACACACAGAAACCTCCAATCTTAAATTCCAAAAGGTAATATAAAATTTAGGCTGTTCTGCCCCTACTACTCTTCTCTATAAACAAATATCCCACAGGTTCTCCATGAAACAAAGTACATTGATATAACAAAAAACTAGATAACATTTTTAGTTTTTATTCGTAATATGTTCACATGGATAGGATCATCCACCTTCGCCCTTTCCACAGCAGAACCTTTAGTAAGCATGCAGCAGGGCTGGACTGGGAACTAAAAGCAGGCTTGACAAAATAAATTAAACCAGCCCCTGCTCCTATACTTTTTCTTTTTTTATTTAATCTTTTTCCTCCCATCACTCGCTCTTTCCTTCCCCACTGCCCCCTTTGTGACTCCTGCCATAATGCCCCAGGCCAAGATTCACATCTGGCCTCTGATGAGCTAGCCGCCCCCGCCATTCCTGATGGAATAAATGTCATGTGCACAGTGCTTAATTTGAGCTGGTGGTTTCCGGTGCTCGGCACCAGCACATAATTGTCAACACCGGTGCTTGTGACTGTCTGTCACATGGAGGCACCGTCTGGCTCATTTAAGATGACCACAACAACATATAATTATTAGTTCAATATACATTAAGAATGACTCTTACCCTCCTCCCAGGCTATTCTTTTAGCTTTGGAGGCCTGAGATAGTCCTAATTGTCACACTTGTAGGAGTGTGATGGTTAGCAGTTGCGTTGTTACTATCATTGTCATCGGTGGCAGGGGCAGGGGCAATGTGTGGTGCGAGCTGCAGTGGCCTCGTGACGAGGACCCTGGCACTAATGTTTTTTACAAATTAAGCACTACCAGTGCAGCCATTACTTCTGGCCTTTCCAAAAATTCTAAAAGGCAAATAGTAAAAGAAAACTCTATATTTACGATAACTAAACTAAGATTCAATCACCCTCCTTTTCTTCATAGCTTTCTTTTAAAGGTGCACATTGGAATCTGACCAGAGACGATTTCCAAATCAAAGGGATTGTAAGAGTCGTCATAAGTTAAAGTAACAACATGTGGTTCTACAGACCTTCTAAATAAAATGTTATTTAGGGAGACATTTGTAATCTGGAATCCTTACAACAGGTTTCTATCAGTGAGCTTCGAATGCTGAAAGAGTTACAAGCATGTGTCAAACTTGTAAGCCATTTATAAACAGGTGTGTAGTAACACTCAATAAGAAATATTGCGATGAAGGTCTATAAATATGTGAACTACTTGAGCTGTTCATAATGCAATCCATTTTGTTGGCAAGGTACGTGATACATCTGTAGCATAGCAAACCGAAGCAGGAAAGGGCGGAAGTGGAGAACAATACTATTCTGTGTGAGTATGTGTGTGTTTGTGCGTGTGTGCACGCGTGCTGAACTGATATTACTTGATGGGCATTAACTCAAGGCAGCAAGTGGAAAAGATTGATTGAAATCCTCCTTTTCCACATGAACTTTTCTGAATCATGAGCAGAGAGAACAGAATAGATGAAGTTGTTAAACTTGATAAAAACAAACCTAATCGTCAAGTTATTGTTTTGCTGCCATGAATGCTTGAATTGAATGCCAAAGCCTTTTATGCTGAGCATATCTGCACCCTTTCAGTACTTTTTAGATTATTTGAAATTGTTTTTACCTTAGTCTTTAAAAGTGCATCTACCTTACCGAAGCTTCACTGTCATGCTTCACACACTACTCAGACGAACAAACTGGCAATCAAAGCTGTGCATATCAAGTATGAATAAATGACCAGCATTACCCTGAGGTTTTTCCAATAGTTGCAAGGAGAACATTTCATTCAATATTTTCGGGAAAAAACACGGGCATTTATTTAGAAATGGCCAGAAGTGTAAAATGTGTGACAAATGTGTGAAAAGTGTTTTTTTTACTAGATTTTTAGAGCAGATGGTAATGCATCGTATAATGCGGTAATGCTATTTCAAGGCATGAGAATTCCATTCATGATTGCACCAGCAAAACGTTTGTTCTCAAGTTAGTGCTCACTTTCTACGTTTAAAAGGGGCATCTTTTTTATCATATTAATCCCCAAATAAATATAAATTGGGGTTCATACCACAATTAAGAGCAATGTTAATAAAGTTACTGAATCGTGGTATCACCACAAATAGTCTGACATTCTCTAAAAGAAGTCACAGTGTTAAATTGTTGGCGTGTACAAGTACACTTGCAGGGCTGTATTAAACACAATATTGAGTACAAAAATACTGTGAAAAAATCATTAAAAACTTTAATATTGACTTTCTTAAACCCATTTGGGAATGAAAAAAATACAGAACACAAAAATATAATTATTCAAAATATAGTTAAACCACCAATAATAAAAATAAAAATATAATTGATAAACATATAAATAACACATTAAAACAAATGCAAAACAGCTAAAATGTAGATAAGTAACAGATTGACTACTAACACATTTTTGTAAATTAGAAAAGAAAATGCTTATACAAAAGAAATAACACTGCAATGAAAAAAAAATTGTATTAAAATAATATAATAGATACAGCATACAAAACAACCCTTTAATTAGTGTCTTTCATATATTGTAATACCTAAATGAAGGCAAAATAGTTAACAAACATGAAAAAAAACTGCTTCGAAAGGAGTATAAAACCAGAACATGACAAACTAACGGTGTGATGCCCTCCAGTTCATTTTCCAACAATCTACAGTAATAGGCACTGGTTCTTCTAAAAGAGTAACCTTACTAACTATATAAATCTTACAAAACATCATTTAAATTAATATTTATTTCTAAAATCAAAAATATTTATAACTAAAACTAATGAAATGCATCTTCTATTTCAATATGTTCACAATACAGAAATGAACTTGTGCAATATAAAAGATCAAACTCTTAAAAAAGGCCAAAGTTGTGACGTACTGCACATATCAAGAGCAAGGCAGAAAAACAATTCTAAGTACAACATGTGAAATATTATAAATTATTAACGGAACCTTCTAACTCTATACAAATGAAACTTAAATAAACTATATAAATATTTCTCAAATTTATGGTATTTACAGATTCCAAGATGTCCAGTAGAGGTAGGTAAACAAATTCACAGACAGGGAAACCACTACAAACCTATCTGGTTTATAAATACAATAAAGACAGCACCATGAATAAAAGAACCTACTGTGAGCGCACTAAGCACTACTCAAAGGGCTGGTATTGTAGAGCAGCTACCATTAAATATGGTTTCAGACCCAACTGCAGCACTGAGAATGCCCACATTGCTGCCACCGATGACATTTGCCTGATCATGAACAGAGGAGACACCACTGCACTTATCCTGCTTGACCACTCTGCTGAGTTTGATACTCTCTCCCATCCCATCTTCATCCAATGCCTCCACGAAGCTGGCATTTGCAGACCCCGCTTTACAATAGATCAGTTCCATCTTCATCTAGCAAACTAAGTCAGTCAGTCTGGCACCGTAAACCTCTGCAGCAGCCAACCTGATCCGCAGAGACACCCGAGGATCCTCACTATGCTCACGCTGTTCAACTCCTACATGGCACTGTTCACCAACATCATCACAGCCCATGGAATCAGCATAATCTAGTACTCCGATGACACCCACTAATCCTCTCCATCTCTGGCGATTCTCCGAACACCTGCATGTCTGAAATCGCTAGCTGGATGAAGACCTATGGTCTGAAGCTCAGCTTAGACAAGACGGAGTTGGGGCTAATTCTGATTTCAGTTGGAAACCCTCTGATTCTAGGTCGGAGGCTTTCCGACCGAGATCATCGGTTTTACTTCCGACCGCCTAATTACATTGTAGGCGGTCGGAAGTGAAACAGTCTGGTCAGTCCGGCTGGCTTCCAACTTGCTCAAGGAGCCCGTCGGCCAGTCAGAGGCCAGCCCATAAATCATCTGGACGGCATTTTATGCCGTCCAAATTAATATGCAGGCTTTCCATGCGGGGCTTTCCAACATGGAAAGCCTGTCGGAAAGCATGTTTGGGGTTGCCTAGCAGGGTCCCCTTCTGTTTGCGGTGTCCAGTTGGGGGCCAAAGGGGCTTTGATCCCTGCACCTTTTGCAGGCACCTTGAGGTGCCTGTCACACGGTGCAGGGATGAACACAGCCTCCCATTTCCCTATGGTAGCTTGTGCTACGGCCAGTTTACAGCCGTAATACATGCTCCCATAGGGAAATGTGAGTATGCAACCGTGCCATGTGCAGTCGCATTCTAATTAGGCGGTCAGGACCGCCGACCGGAGGTCGGTCAATCCCATTTCTATGACGGTATCAGACAGATGAAAGTCCGTCCGACATCGTAATTAGCTCCTAAAATTATTAGAGCTAAAAGAACTGTAAGTCAAACCACAAGAGCCATAAGAAGATTTGAGGGAACAGATATTCCTGAACACCTAAAAAAAGTTACACAAAAGAGAACTTCAGGAATGATTTAGAGTTTGGTGGATGGGGTACTCTGCTGATATAGTGACATAGTACCCTTCCCACCAAACTCTTGATCTACCCATCTTATTTGGAGTTGGGGAGACTGCCAAGTTAACGTGTAGTTTCTGTGTAAACCCTCCTCTAAAGGCTGAGTGGGGTAAGGCCTGTCAGCGCTCGCCACTCAACAGTCCCCCCTATTCACAGTGGGGGGACAGATGGCTTTTTGTACTGCCAGTGTCCATCACTGCCAGGAATATGCTGGAGTTAAAGTACAGTAAAAATAAAAACAGAGCCCCTCACCGACAAAGAAAACTCCTGTGATGTTCGGTTTTTCATTTTTTCTTTTAAAAGTAAACTGCCACTTTAGGAGTTTGTTTTCGGAAAGAAAACACTTTAAATAATTGAGTTGAACTGTAAACCTTGTATGAACTGCTATAGTGGTAGGTCATATAAACTCATAAGTTCACAGCAGAGCTGGCGGTGTACTCTAAATTTATGGGTGAATAAATGGCATATATAAAGTACTCCACCAACATAATGGCCTTCATTCTCTATGAAAAGTGTTTAAAAATTGGTTATTAGTTGAGGAGGATGTGGGTCCTATGCAAGTAATAAGTCTCAAGCTCCTGTCAAATTAAACCCACTTTTTTAATAATTTAAATCAGGGCTCAAACTCCTGATATTCATGGCACAGAGCAGACATACTTAATTTAGCAAAAGTGAGTAAAGTATTTAGTAGTACCAAAATAATTTCAAACTCAAAACACAATACAATAAAAATGTCTCAACTAATTTCTAAAAACTTCAGAAAATTGTAATTAGAAAAATAACAAGAATGATTAAAATCCAATCAGGGCAACAGAGGTATGAATTTTTTTAAATTCGCCTGAAAAGCAGAAACAAAAAGTAAAGTGTTAATCAAAAGTTACTGTTCAGGAAGAAGGCTTTCAGGGTAACTGCAATTGATCGAGCTTAGATACAGCAAGTGGGTCATTCTGTCATTTTACCTTCTGACCGAATCTGATTTTTGGAAGTTGAAATCCTTCAGTGGGGCATGGTTGAAGGCTGTATCCAACAAGATCCACTCAAAGTTGGATACTCATTAGCCAAGGTCCTGGAACACATAGCAGGGCAGGTCCCATCAAAGCCAGATATCTTAGCTGCAAATGTCCATTAACGTCTCCTTTTGTGTGGTAAAAAACTGTGAGTTGGATAAACAAGCTTTTCTTGCCTGCCTTTGATGCGCCTTGGGTGGATAGTTTTGGGTGGTTGGTCCCGGGTCCAGGAAGTCTGAAAGTAAAAAAGAAATTCCAGGTCCCAACTTTTTACAACTTTTTTGGACTTGCTCCTCCTGGGCACTTCTAAAGCTCCCAGGACCCGAAGGACAGCACTTAGAGTCCAGGAGGCAACCCCGTTAGCAGCCCACTGTGTTTGCTGTACTACAAACTACCCAAAAATGCATCTTTCTCATGGAAGATAAAGATAGCAAAATGTTTCTGCCCCTGATATAGGTTTGTGGCCCACCCTGGGGTGTGTCCAGTGAAATGAGCATTCCCCTCCTCATCAACCACAGCAAACTTGTTGAGGGACCAGCTCCCCCATCCCCCACTGGAATAGAGCCTGGCAGGCTACAGTTGGCACTTAAATTAAAGGATCTCTCTTTCTGCAGTCTCGCTTCACTCTGGTCCCTTTCAAATTAATGAATTTCTGTAACCTCCCCAACTGCCTTGTCTGGGGAGGAATGAGTCACAAAATTCACACCAAGGTCTTCCTGCCAAAAGGCCCAAGGCATTGTCTCTTCTCTGGGAGAAGTTTTTGCACATCATCAAGGGGAGAGCATCGAAAGGAAGGGCAGCTTTATGCCGGCTAATACTAATTAGCCCACTGGAGCATCAGTCAGGAAAAATCTAACTTTCTAAAATGGTCTTACCCTGTACATTTACTATAAAAACCTACTTCATCATTGAATTGAAATTTTAATAAACATTACAAACAGAGGTTGCGCCTATTATTCTCAAAATATGATGGTCAAGATGGGTAGAGCGACAAATGCTTGTTGTCGATGGGGATGTCGACAGGTTGGCACATTTTATCATATTGTGTGGAACTGCTCTATTTTACAACGATTTTGGGAGTCAGTGGTGGCATGTATGAGCGATGTCTGTGTTGCAGCAGGGTCTGCTTCTACAAAATGGTGTCTGCTCATCATATGAGAAGAACCAGATCTGACCAGTATGGAACACACATTGATCACCCCGGGTTTAGCAGTGGCTAAGCGGAATATAACAAAACTGTGGGGAGCAGAGCAGGAGTTCAAAATTGGGAGACTGGAAGAAAGGCATTGACTGGTGCACGTTGGGCAAGAAAGTGGGGAAAGGATGTGGCCTAACGGGCTAGGGCGGTCGATCTCAAATCTGGTGAACCGGGTTCAAGTCTCTGCAATGACGCTCAACATCCTGTGATTCTGTTATATTCCATATGGATCACTGACAGAATATCGACAGTCAGAATATCGAGGTGCAAAAATATTGACACAAAAATATCGATGTCAAGAATATCGAAGTCCTATCTACATAATGGTAAGTACAAAAATATCGGAAAAAAATATCGTTGTCAAAAATTTTGCTAAAAATATCGTTTTTTTAATGTTTAAAAAATAATGTAAAATAAAGTAAATAAAAGAAACATAGTTAAAATGATTTTAAAATGTTTCAAATTATAACTAATTCATATAATGTAAAAATAAATTAAACATATATATGTATAAAATATAATATATATACTTACTTAATAATACATATAAATAATTATTTTAATAACTAATATACACTATACACTACATTAACTAAAACAGTAGAGAAAATATTGGATAGTGGAGAGGATAAAATTACTATTCCTACTCCAGAGAGTGCAACAGTAGGGAAAGTGTTGGATAGCGTAGGGGTAAAAATTACTATTCCCACTCCAGTGAGTGCAACAGTAGGGAAAGTGTTGGATAGTGTAGGGGTAAAAATTACTGTTCCCACTCCAATCAGTGCAACAGTAGGGAAAGTGTTGGATAGCGAAGGGGTAAAAATTACTTTTCCCACTCCAGTGAGTGCAACAGTAGGGAAAGTGTTGTATAGCGTTGGGGTAAAAATTACTATTCCCACTCCAGTGAGTGCAACAGTAGGGAAAGTGTTGGATAGCGTAGGGGTAAAAATTACTATTCCCACTCCAGAGAGTGCAACAGTAGGGAAAGTGTTGGATAGCGTAGGGGTAAAAATTACTATTCCCACTACAGAGAGTGCAACAGTAGGGAAAGTGTTGGATAGCGTAGGGGTAAAAATTACTATTCCCACTCCAGAGAGTGCAACAGTAGGGAAAGTGTTGGATAGCGAAGGGGTAAAAATTACTATTCCTACTCCAGTGAGTGCAACAGTAGGGAAAGTGTTGGATAGCGTAGGGGTAAAAACTACTATTCCCACTCCAGAGAGTGCAACAGTAGGGAAAGTGTTGGATAGCGAAGGGGTTAAAATTACTATTCCAATAATAAAAATTAATAATTACTTTATTAAAATTAAATTACTTCCCACCCTATTCCCCTATAAACCCACAACCCGCTCCTAAAAAAATTAACACAATTAATATAATTATCACTTAATCAATTAATAAAAATTAATTACCAATTAATAATTAATTAAAAATAAATCAATTATCAATACCAATAAATAAAAAATAATAATTACTTTATTATAATTAAATTACTTCCCACCCTATTCTCCTATAAACCCACAAGCCGCTACAGAAATAAAACGCCAAATTTAATTAAAAATAATTAATATTTTCTAAAAATTATTATTACATTTACTATAATTAAATTACTTCCCACCCTATTCCCCTATAAACCCAGAACCCGCTACGGAACTAAAACGCAAAATTTACTTTTAAAAACATTAATAACTTCTAAAAATGTAATACATATATAAAAAAAATACAATACTTAACAAAAAATATAGAACACATACATTTAAAATACATACTAAAATACATAACACTAGTATAAACATCAGTATTATTAACAACAATATTTTTACAAACGATATTACTGACTTCGATATTAACAAAAACGATATTTCTTACCTTCATGTCGATATTCTGGTCACCGATATTCTTGATGTCGATATTCAGTCCCTTTGATATTTCCAACTCGATATTTTTGTACTCCGAAAATAAAAACTCAATATTATGTCTGCACCATTCCATATAGGTACCCTATATAGGCGCAGGTAACACTGCAACCTTTCACCTATATCCTTTCCTACATTACATACATAACGGTTCTTAGGCACTGACCTTTTACCTAGATATGACATTGCATTCAGAACGCGGGTTTTTCCCTGGTTCGATTCCCATACACTATGCATGAGGCTTCTTGCAAGCACAGCAGGACTTACAGTAGGATTACCTGTATAATATCTCTGTATAAAGTTCAGGCCCAACGTCATCCTTTAGGCCGACACAGTAACACAGCAAGGTAGGACCCCAGGAGAGACCTATGGGTATATATACAGAACATCTTGCTTAGGAAGATAGAGGAGACCGTGACTTCCCGGCTGACACACTGACCAGAGACGCTGAGGTTCCTGCATGCAGACGTTCCAGCTAGCAGTGGTCTAACATCCCTCGCGGGGTGTCCAACTCGAGACCAGGACGGGGTCCCATATTCTCTAACACTCAGGTAATGGGGTTGACTAGATACTAGAGGGATTCTTGGCATAACACCTACATAGATGCTAGATACATTTAGGTACATCTAGTTAGGGAGGCATCGTAGGAGTACGCACTTTTTATCATGTGTTTTATGTACTTGTATATATTCATGATTTATGCAAGATGGCAGAACTATATCATCCCTTTACTTTCATAGTATTGCTAATCATATATCTCTGCTACTGTCTAATGTTTATTGCAGCTCATATATTCTACACTAGAATAACAACTGTTCATTAAATACTTATTGAAACGCCTAGCCTGTTTATTCTGTGTATCTCTCTGAGACAAACATAGGGGCTGATTACGATGGCGGGCGACCGCCACCGTAGCAGTGATTGGAACCGCCCGCCAGACATGCGGCGGTCCCACTACTGCAATTAGGATGTAACTGCCATACTGGCGGCGCATCCTGGGCCTTTAACATTGCGGGCGGTGATGCTGGCTGTTGGCTGCAGCACCGTCCGTAATGTGAAAGGTGCTTGCACTGCATTTCCCTGCACCACGTGGCAGGCACCACGCGGTGCCTGCCACTTGGTGCATGGAAATGCAGGGGGGTACCATGGGTACCCCCCAGTGCAGCAACACCTCCCCCACATGGGGGGCTCTCAACGGGCCCCCAAACCCAATCCCCACCAGCCTTGGAAAGGCCTCCTAAAACCCACATCCTAATATGGCGGACGGTGCCTGCTAGGCACCGCCACCATGTTAGTGGCCCTGCTCCGCCCACCAGGCAATCGGTGCGATTGCCACCGGCGGTAAAGTGGCAGATGGACTTTGCGTCTGCCGCGATACCCACTGCCATCCTAATATGGCGGTGGGTAAATCTCATTGAGATGGTGGAACGATCGCCACCGCCGATCGTTCCGCCATCATAATGAGCCCCTAAGTGAGCACGAGTGACTGAGCGAAAGGTAGTATATTGTTTCCATGATCCTGGGGGATCAGGGTTGTCATGTTCTGAGGTTGCCAAGAACTATTCTCTCCCCGATAAGAGGAGACTCTAGTGGCACTGTGAGCTAGCTAATACAGACAGGCACGTATCCGGTGGGGGTGCACGGAATCAGTTCGCCACCAAACCCACAGCTTATGGTATCCAAACGCGCAGATCCTGTGTGGGTAATATAGTAACTACACGACAATTCTGGGCAAATCACTTAATCTCCCTTTGCCTAACAAAAATGAATGTGGCCTTGTGTAATGTAACTGGTGCTCATGGAAAGCGCTCTGATACCCAATACCTTCAGGTCAGGTTTGCGCTATATAAAACTCTGAAAAAAAAGTGGTTTATGAGGGCCGGGGCTGCCCCCAAAGGTGGGCAAAGATTGCGGACATTGAAATGAATATAGGCGTAACATTTGTACTTTTCTTGCCCCCACCATTATAGAAGGGGAACCGATTTGCCACCTCCCCTCTGTGAATAATGTCACCATGTGTCAGGGGGGACGTAGGACATTTGGAATGGATGTTAAAATGTGAAGGTGATTGATGGAATGTCAGTGAACAACAGTGTTCTATATATGTTCTTTATTGAATTGTCAATTAAAAGAGAGGTTGAAAGGACTCTTTAACCCACTTTAAACCAAGGTTACGAAAATAGTGTTATTGTTTTACTTTAGTCTTCCTTATAAAACCAGCTACAAATCTATACAGTGAAAATATATTTTAGTGGTTAGTCACTATAGAAACTTACATTCTTGTAGGCTCCCTACCTTGTGTGGTGGGTTACAATACCAACTTAGGAGTGACTTACTTAATATTTAAAAGTAGAGTTCCTCGAGAACAAAAAGGATTACTTTGACAGATCTGCATAATGCCATGTTTTTCTTGTCAACCTAGTGGATGACACAATATGTGCTTCAGTCCATAGGTGACAGTTAATTTTCAATGACATGGGTGTGTTTCCTGCACCATATGCTAAGACCTAATTGAAATGTTAAATATGCCAGTTGTTGATTAAGCAATGTCACCACGTTTTTAGAGAGCAGAGCACATACACTGGGGACTAGAT
This sequence comes from Calotriton arnoldi, assembly GCA_963921515.1. Lineage (NCBI taxonomy): Eukaryota > Metazoa > Chordata > Amphibia > Caudata > Salamandridae > Calotriton > Calotriton arnoldi. The sequence continues at coordinate 136,696 of CAWUFW010020252.1, read as the reverse complement.
ACTAGCACCCTGGTATGTAAGTTCTAACAATAGCAAAATACATCAGCCAGAAAATAGGGGTGCAAATGCAAAAAAAGGATTTTCTCACAACATTGAAAACAATAAAAAAAGTTATTCTTTTTTGCTCCAACTCTAACATTGTACACTACCTGGTTAAAGAACAGCACTTTTAAATTGTGTCCACTGCACTCTACCCAGATAGACATAATTCATGGGCAGCTCTAGAACATTATATAGCACTAATTAGTGCACTATTACCAAATAAACCAAGCACAACACCAGTATTAGCAACTATAAAAGAGAAATCTAGTAGTCCTAAAAATATTTATGGATTTTGAACAGGTTATGATTCAAACAGTCCTTAAAGTATATCGTCACACAGCAATGAAAACCTGTTATTATCATTTCAATCAAACCTTGGGGGGGGGCTCTAAAATTCCAGGTTAGACTTAGACTACTCTACCAATATTCAATTTATTTCAACGTTAAAAAGTTCATTGTCAAAGCATATGTACCACGAAAGAACTTACAAAGCATCATGGCTTACTACTAGAATTTCCATTCTATCAGGCTAAGGAGGAAAAATTAATATCATTTTTGACTACTTTTAAGATACTTGGGGGGTCATTACGATGGCGGGCGGAAGCACATCCGTGGTGCTGGTGGGAGCGGAAAATGCCCTTTTCCGCACTCCTGCAGCGGTCCTCCCGCCCGCCATATTACGATGGGCAAACGTAGCCCATTTCATGTACGCTGCATAGCCAGGAGAATCGCCAGATTTTTGCGCCCGCCACCACGACGGAGTGAGCCAATAGGGACTCACCGCCATGCGGAATGACGTACCGTCCGCCGTACAAATCACAATGCCGCAAACAGCCCATCACACCGCAGCGGAGAATCCACCAACCCAGAGATGGCGGAAACACGACAGCGGAGCGCGAAACCAGACTCACGGTCCCCTCTACCCGGTCCGGACCGCAATAGATCCAGCCCTTCAAGCCATTCCGGTGCTGTACCTCCTCCACTACTAGCAAATAATGGACAGTCGCCGACAACGCCGCAGGTACGCAATGACACAACTCCGCACACAACCACAACACACAACTCCTGTGCAGATATACGGTTCCTGTCCACATCAGACACTCTGGTGGGGACAGGAACACCTCCCAAAGTGTACCCACACATGTCCCACCTGTCAGGAAATCACCCCTCCGCATCCGGGTCACCAATCAACCACGAAATCACTGCAATGTCCCGGCCACGTCACCGCAGCGGTGAAGACGCAGGAAAACATGCGCAAAATGTAGTAAGCAGGGCGAGCACCAGGCAGTCCACAAAGATTCACAGGGCTCCACCTCCACCCTTCCCACATTATGCTTCCTACACCCATTTGGGGCACATGCTGTGTGCACCCCCTGTGCCCCCCTGCACAATTCATCTCCCAGGTGTAGCCAGACCTTGCACCTCACACACCAAAGGACCAGGGCGCCTGTCTTGGAAGGTGGGGGTGAAGAGAAACACCCTGCACTGAAGCTCAGGGGCTGGACAACCCTCCTCCTCACACCTATCTCCCACTCATGTGAAGCAAACTGAGCCCGACTATAAAATGCATACTCACACTGCATAAGAAGATCCACTGAACTGTCCACACTGCCTGTCAAGTCACTCACAAACACCCCACACTGACACACAGCCACATACACAAACCATAGGCCAGCAGCAAAGTAGGACAATCAATGGGCCAGCCAAAAGTGAAGTGGACAGTGCTGGAAAACCATGCAAGAGAAGGAACATATCACAACACCCCCAGGTCATCAAATCAGACATGGGTGGCACAGTGAGTGAAATTAAACCAAACTGACCTCTGTGCAACAACTCAGGGACACATCAAGGCAAGCCATGCCTAGTCACAGGAATGATAGGAAGTGTCTGAAGTCATACAGTGAGCAGCCACACATCTGTCACAACTGACTTGACATGTGCACATCATCAGCACAACACACATGGCCCATTGTCACACTCCTTGACTGTCAAACACAACTAGGACCTTCACACATACCCATTCTCTACCCACCTCATACCTCCAGCACTCAACACCTGTGAGAAGCACACATAAAGGCCAAAATGGTGTCCTGTGAGTGCAATGACAACCAAACACACTCCCTGTGGTGCACCCACAAACATCACACTAACACACAGGGATGCCTGAACCAATGCAGACACCAAAACAATAGCAAAACAGAAAGCTCACAAACAACATACACAGAGGTACAATAAGCCCACACATGTGCAGGAAAACAGTGGAAAGGCAATGTGACCCTAGACAGAAAATGAATTCACAACATTGTCACTCAGGACCAATGCACAGACACCATACCTCAACACAAACAAGAGGTGTACCATCAAAACTCTACCATGAACACCAACTGGGATCAATGGGACAATCAGCTAACACAGACACCTCAACGCCCATGAAGTGGACAAGGTGCCATATTGTACCAGAAGCATGCACATACACAACCCTGAAAAGTGACAGGTCAAAAATAGGAGGACTAACCACCAATGTGCACTGAAAACAAGCCCAGCAACAAGAATCCCCTTGCTGCATGTGACAGACACACAAGTAATGCACACCACACCTGCAACACACACCTGAATGTATCACACAGCTAAAACAACCACACACACACAACGTCATGCAAATAGAACATCACACACACATAGCATCAGTCAGTACAAAGAGCCAACACAGGCCAAACACTGCATACATCCACAATCAAAACACAACAGATGCACAGACCAATCCATCACAATGCAAACTCAGCTGTACATCAGGGGGATGCACAACAAGCAAGTACAAGGCAACATACACTGACAACACTGCATGCACACCAAGCAGTGTGTGCACAACAACCAAAACAGTAGCACACACATCTGAGTGCCACACCAGGAACTCCCACAGCACAAACATAACATCACACTCAGGAAGTGCAGCACTACCTCAGCAAACACACATACAGCTTAGCCATCACCCACAGATGCACAACTCAGGGACATCCAGGTGCAAACAACATGACCAGAGGACTGTGCTGCCCAAACATCTGCACTGCACATGAGCAACCATGACAGCAAACAAGTACAAGGAAATAACACATAACTAATTTGAAATCTGTCCTGAGTAGCACATAGGTCCTGGACACAGATCAGCCTCACACAGCATAGTGTCACACTATGAAGTGGTGGGGAGGCTCACAAACTGGCAAGCCATGGGGTGGAAGACATGAGACTGAAGTGTTGTGTACTGCAGTAGTGGACAGGTGAGCAGTGTACAGTACACAAACACATAGAAGAGTCACTCACAATGTGTAGGCATCAGAAGAACATATGGGGGATGGCATGACTCCACATACCACATACCATACTGGAGCCAAAAATGGGTCAAGTGATAGCAATGCATGAGAAAACTCACAAACATTGTCAGTGTGGCTGAGCAGTCCTGTACAGTGTGCACAAACAGTAACAAGACACATGGCTGATCAACAAAACACAACACAGACTTGCCTGTCACACACTCTGCATACTCACAACTGGCAGCAACAACAAGTAGGTGTCCCCCAGGAGTGCAAGGACACAACAACACACTGCACACTGCCCAACCTACAACTCCCACATGTGCCCACAATTAGAAACACATGGCAGAGTATTGAAACAAGCAGGCACTCAGCCTCTGTGTCATACATGTGTGCAGTTGGCATTGCAGGGGCACACACACATCAACACTGACAACCAAACCACCCCTACACATTTCATGACCACACAAGTGCACACATCCAAATGTACCCATGTGACTAGGAAGACAGGCCATCACAAGATGACCATACATCAACACTGCTGCTCACACATCAAGAAACATCACACAGATATGAAGGACCCTGGCCAGCCCGCAAGTAATCCTGTGGATAGAATACACCTCTGTTCTGGATTGCATCATAACATGACATGTGGACAATTTAGCAAACCTGACCATATGATGAGTATGATAATCGTAGATCATCACAAACACCCATCATTGCACCCACAAACCTCAGAAGAAAGAAGAACTAAAGTGCCCCTCACCACTGCCAAACCCAGAAAAAGTAAAAGAAGCAATTGGCAATGTGAAGGTGGCATACAGAGCATTTGTCACATGCAACCATGCACACGCCGAAAACACTTACATTTAGCAAGGACACTGACAAAGCAGACAACAGGAGTAACTGTCTTTATTACATATCACCAAGATAGGCATCAAAAGTAGACAACAGCAAGGCCAGTGGCCAGTCCATAGTTCAAAGGAGGGACATGTGAACATGAGAACCTGCACAGGGAACGGGCATCCAAAGTTAAAAACAGCAAGGCCAGTGGCCAGTCCATAGTTCAAAGGAGGCACATGTGAACATGAGAACCTGCACAGGGAACGGGCATCCAAAGTTACAAACAGCAAGGCCAGTGGCCAGTCCATAGTTCAAAGGAGGGACATGTGAACATGAGAACCTGCACAGGGAATGGGCATCCAAAGTTACAAACAGCAAGGCCAGTGGCCAGTCCATAGATCAAAGGAGGGACATGTGAACATGAGAACCTGCACAGGGAATGGGCATCCAAAGTTACAAACAGCAAGGCCAGTGGCCAGTCCATAGTTCAAAGGAGGGACATGTGAACATGAGAACCTGCACAGGGAATGGGCATCCAAAGTTACAAACAGCAAGGCCAGTGGCCAGTCCATAGTTCAAAGGAGGCGCATGTGAACATGAGAACCTGCACAGGGAATGGGCATCCAAAGTTACAAACAGCAAGGCCAGTGGCCAGTCCATAGTTCAAAGTAGGTACATGTGAACATGAGAACCTGCACAGGGAATGGGCATCCAAAGTTACAAACAGCAAGGGCAGTGGCCAGTCCATAGTTCAAAGGAGGCACATGTGAACATGAGAACCTGCACAGGGAATGGGCATCCAAAGTTACAAACAGCAAGGGCAGTGGCCAGTCCATAGTTCAAAGGAGGGACATGTGAACATGAGAACCTGCACAGGGAATGGGCATCCAAAGTTACAAACAGCAAGGCCAGTGGCCAGTCCATAGTTCAAAGGAGGGACATGTGAACATGAGAACCTGCACAGTGTGACACCGTACACTGGCATGGGAATCACCACAGCTCTGTGGATACAGATGGGCAGTCCAGGCACCGCTGTGTGAGAGACGGCTTTGGGAGGGGGACTTTGCCTCAGACTTGGCTGTCAGTAGGACTGGGAGGTGGCTGATTGTCGGGGACCATTGGCGGACCAGACCTGGGAGAGGGAGGAGCAGCTGAGGTAGAGGCATCAGTGGCTTTGTGAGCCGGAGGGCTGCTTGGACCGGGTGGCAGCGTGGCAAGGGGAGGCGGAGAAATGCAGCTGTGAGACACAGTGTGTGAGGGAGAATGTGGAGGGCTACCTCTCCACTTCTTGGGGATTCGATACTGATAAATTGTCTTGGTAGGAGTGTGAAGTGGGGTGGGCACAACAGCCTCACTCCCCACCAAAGGTGCTTCAGGTGCAGGTGTTGGCCCTCTGGTGAACTGCTTGGTATGGTGGTACGCTTGGCCTGGCCTTGCCTTTCCCCTCCATCCCCTGTTGACCAGGTGAACCCCCCACAGTGCCCTCCTGACCCAGCTTCACAGGGGTGTGGGTGGGAGTTGAGGTTGTGGGTGAACCTGCCTCAGAGTTCCCTTTCTGCGGACTCTTTGCAGGCACCAGCTTCACAGCAGGCACAGAAACTTTTTGCCTGTCTGTGGGAGCAAGTTTGAGGACGGAGGTGTCCTTGGATTGGACTGATTTGGATCCATGTGAGCCTGAGGCCTGCTTCTTGGCTTGATGCCCCTGAGTGTCACCCGAAGGGCTTTTGGCTTTGCGTTCCTGTGTGACTTCTTTTTTTGGGGGGGATGGTGTCTGCACCCTGGCCCGCTTGGAGTGCTGCTGTGTTGTGCTTTGTGTGGAGTACCTTGAGCCTGAGGGCTGTGGTGTGTGGTCACTCTCGTCAGATGTGGCCACTGGCAGGGTGGTTGCTGAAGGGACAGGAGCTGGACCCTGAGCCTGTGCCAGCTGAATGGCTGCCATCACTGTGGAGGACAAAGACTGGACAGTCCTGTGTAGCCCACCCACGTCAGAATGAATGCCCTCCATGGAGGCAACTACCTGTGCCAACTTCTTGTCATGATCAAGGAAGGCATTCAGTAAAGTAGTCTGACCCACACACAGCTGGCACAAAAGCTCCACCGCCTCAACACTGAGGGCAGCAGGGGAGACAGGGGCAGGGGCAGCGGTGCCTGGGGTGAAGGATACTCTACCCTTCTGACTGCTGCGGGCACGGGCAGGACTAGTGGAACTAGCCAGGAGGGTGGGCACTGGACGATGTGTGGTGGAAGAAGAGGCTGATTTCCCACTCCCTGTGTCCGCCAACATCGAGGCGTCACCGCTGGCGTCAGGCGTTGAGGTTGGTGTTTCCGGGTCTGATTCATCAAGGGCACTCCGGTCCCCCTCAGAAGTGCTGGTCACATCAGTGTCAGTGAGCCCATGTGTTGCAGTCGAGCAAGATGCCTCATCCCCGGTGTCCGTACCCTGTCCTTCGGTGCCCTCTGTAGATGCTGCAAGATGACAGAGACGTAGGTTCAGTTTAGTCCCATACTCACAAACATCATATGCAACCAAAGCAAACAACTTGAACATGATACCCCCATGTAGCACACCACCCTGTGTGGCCTCATGCAAAAGTCAGAAGATGCATGGAAACAAGCATAGTTGGCATCAATGACTCATGTGACGTTCACACTGCCAAATAGCTGGCCCGTGCATCCCACTTGCCTGACATCCTGATTCCTGTAAGCATACTTACATGCCTGTAGGTGAGATAGATGTACATCTCAACATGTTGTCACAGTCACATATGGAGTCACTTTAAGGGGACAACACAGATACTGACTCTAGGATGTCCTCATACCATGGTCATGAGCTACTGATGTCCACCATGTTGTGCTTTGAAGCGCAACAACCCTTGCTGTCGGCAGATGTGTAGTTCTCACAATTCCAAAGTCAGAAACTGCACACATCGACGTAAGCACACTCAGATGAGGAACACAGCTGTTCACTCACCGGTGATGTCTATGACACCCATAATGCAGCAGATGGCAAGAGGCCACATCTTAGCTTATAATGTCACAGGCCATTATGTTGAACACATGAGAAAGAACATGTAGCAAAAAAGCATGTCAGCTGCACTCAATACAGAGGCCACTTACAAGCCATTGCATCACCCTGGAAACATCACAGAGCTCAACACTGGCGCAGTGTTGGGATACATGCAGTCACTCACACCCAAAGTCACCCTTCGCAGAATACTCACCCCCAACTTGCTGCTGATGAGCCCTCAAATGTCCATCCAGCTCTGGCTGTGTCACAGCCAAGATACGGGCCATTAGTGGTGTCATGCTCCTGCGCGACAACCTTCCAGTCCGTGGGAGTAGCCCCAACGTCATCTCTGCCACGCTTTTGCTCATCTGGCAGATGTCATCCCACCTCTTGTGACAGTGTGTGTGTCGTCGGTTGCAGACACCCAGAGCCCGCACCTTGCGTGCAATGGCCCTCCATAAGGCCTTACGCTGGCGGACTTTGAGCTGCAGGCATGGGAGACAAGAAGAGGCCGTTTCAGGGACACTGGGCCATGTTCCACTGTGTCTCAGGACAGGTGCATGCAAACACTTAGCACAGCGTTACAGAAAGCTTGATCAGAGGCCATACAACATGACATGTAGTACATTAGCATCAGATAACCGGATTGAAATGCATTTAGGTATGAGGGTGGACACAGGACCTGGCCATCTCACACACATGCAGAATGGCAGCACACAAAGCAATGTGAAGAAGGCCCTCATATGTGATGCCGCATGTGAGGGAGCAAGACATACATCATGTCGCAAATGATGTTTTGGGGAAGACTCACTGTGTCCAACACTACACACCCCTCAATGTCCTTGGCCTGTGAGTGGCTCACTGTGTCGTGGATGTCACATCTAGGGACATGATCTTACATTCTCACACCCTTCTCACAAGGCCTAAGATAGCTCACTGAGAAACAGGGTGACAGACAACACATATATCTCACACTGTCCATTTACTGATGGGTCCGTGTCAAATTTGGCAGTATCTGTGCAGAGCAAACACAAGGAGTGGCATGGTGAGCAAAAAAACGATGGATTTAGGTCCAGATCACTGTACTGGGGTGAATGTACGACATTGTTCTGCATTCTGTCCATCAATTGTTGTTTTTGCATTTGTCACCCCGAGTGGGACGGGTATGCCCAGACGTGGGTCCCGTGCTCTCCATGCCACTGGAGTCAAGCTATCCTGGCTGATGAGGGCTGAAAGCCTGAAACTGGTCCTAGGATGCTTGTTTCCAGTCCAGGGAGGACCTGGCCTGGCAGTTCGGGCTGGACTATTCCCATTGGGCGCAGGGTCAAGACTGATTTGCATATGGCTGGGTCCAAACTGGATTGGTATGGTGAGCAAAAAAACTATGGATTTAGGCCCAGATCACTGTACTGGGGTGAATGTACGACATTGTTCTACATTCTGTCCATCAATTGTTATTTTTGCATTTATCACCCCGAGTGGGACGGGTATTCACAGACGTGGGTCCCGTGCTCTCCATGCCACTGGAGTCAAGCTATCCTGGCTGATGAGGGCTGAAAGCCCGAAACCGGTCCTAGGATGCTTGTTTCCAGTCCAGGGAGGACCTGGCCTGGCAGTTCGGGCTGGACTGTTCCCATTGGGGGCAGGGTCAAAGCTGATTTGCATATGGCTGGGTCCAAACTGGAATGGCATGGTGAGCAAAAAAACAATGGATTTAGGCCCAGATCACTGTACTGGGGTGAATGTATGACATTGTTCTGCATTCTGTCCATCAATTGTTGTTTTTGCATTTGTCACCCCGAGAGGGACGGGTATGCCCAGACGTGGGTCCCGTGCTCTCCGTGCCACTGGAGTCAAGCTATCCTGGCTGATGAGGGCTGAAAGCCAGAAACCGGTCCTAGGATGCTTGTTTCCAGTCCAGGGAGGACCTGGCCTTGCAGTTCGGGCTGGACTGTTCCCATTGGGCGCAGGGTCAAGACTGATTTGCATATGGCTGGGTCCAAACTGGAATGGCATGGTGAGCAAAAAAACGATGGATTTAGACCCAGATCACTGTACTGGGGTGAACGTATGACATTGTTCTGCATTCTGTCCATCAATTGTTGTTTTTGCAGTATCTGTGCAGGCCAGGGGGACTCACACTGAGGTTAAACCTGGCCCATCTGAACAATCACATGCATGTACAATATGAGAGGTCAGACAGTGCCTACACATGCAAGTCAGTACACATTATTAAATCAATGGAAGGAGGATGTCTCAGAAGTACATCACTCTGATGTGTCATATGCAATTTTCCACCAATAGTGTCACCCGCAGGCATTTCAATCTTGTGCATAATGCTCACATATCTATGGTGACGATATGAAAAGTGTACACACATCCTTCAGTACCCTCTGGACGAAACACATTTTTGATGTCCCAAATGAGCATGTGAAGAGCGAATGGACTCTGACATCCTTTAGCACAGGCAATGTTTGTTCTGACTTCCACTTTCCAAACCATCAGTGTCACTGTATGGCTGCAAAGACACTGCACGTCCCTCCCATCTTTCAATGCAGCCATGGATCTGTGGTAATAAGGCTGCACACCCCATTGCCATGAAGTCAGCATGCCAGGCAGTATATCAAACAAACTTGCACTCACAGGCACATACTATTGCAGAGCAACATCATGTGAGCACTCTTTGCACTCTCCAAATTTCACTCTGAGACACTTACCATTACATCAGGAGCACCATATAGCCTCCCGTAGTGTGTAAGCACCTCGTCCACCAGGACCTCCAGCTTCTCTGTGGTGAAGGGACGGGCCTGATCTTCTCAGTTCTCGCCATCATTGGGTCCAGAAGACAGGAACAGCAGCAGTTGGGGATGAAGAATGGCAGGCAGCAGTGTCTGGATGCAGTGGAAATGTGTGGCTCTCACACACATATATATAGCCCCCTGGGGTTGTTTCAATGGTACTCAGCTGCTGCAATTGGTGGTCCAGGTCAGCTATTTTTCAAATGCAACCAATGACCGGCCCCGCGGTAGCGGAGCACGCCTACCGCGATTTTCAAAAGTGCATTCCACTAGCGCAATTGCGGTTCCCATTGGCTGAATGGGCATGGGCAATGGCGGTGTCACACCACGGTGCCCAGGCGGTCGCTACCGCGATCGTGCATCTTACAATTGTATCCAATGACCGGCCCGCGGTAGCGGAGCACGCCTACCGTGAGTTTCAAAAGTGCATTCCACTAGCGCGATTGCGGTTCCCATTGGCTGAATGGGCATGGGCAATGGTGGTGTCACACCGCGGGGCCCAGGCGGTTGCTACCGCCATTTGGCATCTTTACATTGGTGCCAATGACCGTGATTGCGGTGGCGGTGCACGCTTAGGGCACCTATGGACACATCATGCTGTAGCAATGGCAATGGGCAGTTCTCATTATTGAACACTCCATACTTACAATGAGACATGGCACCAGATTGTTAAATTGAATGCTAGTGTGACATTCTACTCACTGATGTCTGCACATGCCATGTCAGTGCACTGGAGTACATGCATTGGCATGTAGTCCCTCACATGTCACTGATGATGTTGTTGTGCAGTACACAGATCTGTTGTGTGATGGACTCCCAAATATGGGGACATGTCAATGTGTGAGATGGCTAAAGCAACACACACTGATGATGGACTGACTACTCAATGTGCCTACTTCACTGTGTAGATTGCTGAACTCATGTTGATACTTGATCTTCATGCACACACTGTACTCATTGTGTTGTTAATGTGTGCCCTGTCCGACTCAAGCAAGAAGGTGTGGCAGGTACAGCAGCTACGTAGGAGACAGCGGTGTTGGTGTTTCAGACATGTGCTGTGTCAAGTACTCTCAAGGCTGGTGACACAAGATGTCGGAATGTCCCATTTCACATTCACATAGTCTGAATCTGTCTCGGGTGCACTCAGTTCGTACATACTGATCACGTGTACAACTACTTAGGGTCAAGTTGTCTCTGCATGTGACTTGTTTTGTAAGCTGGTGTGTCAGGCCAGTCATAGTTGGCGCTGTGTCAGTCAAAATGTCAGATGTTGGACACATCTCATGGGGGAATTGAATTGACAAGTGTCCCCTTTTATCTCATGTAGGAGGTGACCAAATGTGCACCGGCCATTCACCTTGCTGGCGGACATGGAGGATGTGGACATCATCCGTAAGTTCCGGTTGGATCGGCAAAACCTCCAGGACCTATGTGCTCAATTGGAGCCCCATCTGAGGCCTCGCAGGACATATCCAACTGCTGTGTCACCAACATGTAAGGTGATGGCGGCCCTGCATTTCTTCACAACGGGTATGTTCCAGTAGACGGTGGCCAGCACAGGTGGGATGTCACAGGCAATGTTCACCAGGGTGCTACGGGATGTCCTGTCCGCTATGACGGTATACAAGGACACTTACATCCATTTTCCACGGACACAGGAATTGCCAGCTGTGAAGGCTAATTTCTATGACGTTGCCCACATCCCTAATGTAATGTAAAAATGTAAATGTAATGTAATGTAATGTAAATGGGCACTTGTATAGCGCTGCTATCACTCCAAGGAGCATCTTGGCGCTGGGGCGGAAATACCAGAGGTGGAAGAAACTGGTTTACTACTCATGCCAGAGGGGAGATAGGTGTTTAAATCAGAGTTTTGCATAATGTATCTGATGCACTGTAGATCCAAGTTTTAAGTGCCTTCCTAAAGACAGACTCGGAGACCATCTGACGTAGCTGAGATGGAAGTTGATTCCAAGCCTTTGAGCCTAGGACTACAAGGGATTTTCCTCCCTTTGTCACCAATCTAAAAGATGGAATAGTCAGTAGATTTGCACTAGATGATCTTAAACTACGGGAGGGAGCGTAGCATTTGAAACTAATGTTGTTGGTGCCATTGACTGCACCCATGTTGGACTGGTTCCGCCACAGGCATGGGAGCACATATACAGGAATAGGAAGCATACCCATTCCATTAATGTGCAGGTTGTATGCCAGGCAGATATGATCATCTCACATGTCTGTGCCAGATTCCCTGGCTCAGCCCACGACTCCTACATCCTGCATAACAGCATCGTACCACAGATGAAGGCAAATCTGCATCCTGACCGTGCGTGGCCTGTAGGTGAGTTAGCTGAGTCAAGTATTGTGCTGTATGTATGACATGCTGTCCGCAGCTACAGTCATTTTACTAAATTGTTCTGTGTGTCTGGCACCTAGGTGACTCTGCATATCCCAACCGGCCCTGGTTGTTGAGCCCACTGCGGAATCCCAGGACCCCGGGTGAAGTCCGCTACAATGAGGCCCATGGGAGGACTCGTCGTGTGGTGGAGCGGACTTTTGGGCTTCTCAAGTCTCAATTTTGGTGCCTGGACAGGACCGGAGGTGCACTTATGTACTCTCCCCAAAAGGTGTGTAAGATCGTGGTAGCATGCTGCATGCTCCCCAACCTTGCCCTGCGCAAAGAGATCCCCCTGATCCTGGATGATGATGAGCAGCAGATGCCCCCGCCTGCAAACCCACACATGTCCAGTGACGAGAATAGTGGAGAGGAGGAAGGTGTCGACCCGCGTCACCAGCTCATCGCCCGCTACTTCCCTTGAAGGTGAGTGTCATTGTACAACGGTGCCATTGTATGGTGTTTTTGTAGTTGTGGGAAATGCCTAGGGGAGATATGTGACAGCTGCCTGTTGTTGGCTCTGTGCTGAGGGCTGATGTTTCTGGGACAGGGTAGTTATGCACAGCTACATGATGTCTATGTCGATATCGTTGCTCATTGTAATGTGTGCAGGTTTGAGTACCTTGATGACAAGTGTTGTGTAATGGGTGTGATGCCATCAACTGACAGGTGAATGTTGTTCTCTTGTGTTTTCCTAGGTCCCTTCAGCCTCTCAATGCCTTGCAACAATCAGTGCACCTGGTACATTGTAATCTGAGTCAAGATTGTACATCCTGTGATAAACATGGAGCTGACACGAAAACATAGGTGTTCAAAGAGTGTTTATTTACAATAAGTACATGTGACAGGGAAGTGATTATTTGCAAATAGGTGGTAAGTGAATCAATGAGTTGTCAGTGATGGTAGACGAGACAATAGAGTAGTCACCACATTGATGTGGTGACAAAGTCCAACAGACGCCTGCCATCAACATGGCAGTGTGGGTAAGGATAGTCAACAGACTCAATGGCAAGGTGAAGAGAGATGCCATCATGGGTGGCTCTTTGACTGGTGTTTGGCTGGTGCTTTGCCATGTGACCCTCCCTTGTTTTTCCTCGGACGGCCCCTTGAGTGTTTGGCAGGGGGGCCTCTGCTGCGGGATCAGAGGTGTCTGAGGACACATCCTGTTCCAGCTCACGGGTCTCTGTGGCCGCAGGTGAGGAGGTGGGGCTGTCATCCTGCGGGCGTCTGCCATCAACATGGCAGTGTGGGTAAGGATAGTCAACAGAGTCAATGGCAAGGTGAAGAGAGGTGCCATCATGGGTGGCTCTTTGACTGGCGTTTTGCTGGTGCTTTGCCACGTGATCCTCCCTTGTTTTTCCTCGGACGGCCCCTTGAGCGTTTGGCAGGGGGGCCTCTGCTGCGGCATCAGAGGTGTCTGAGGACACATCCTGTTCCAGCTCACGCGTCTCTGTGGCTGCAGGTGAGGAGGTGGGACTGTCATCCTGACTGGCGTTTGGCTGGGGCTTTGCCACGTGATCCTCCCTTGTTTTTCCTCGGACAGCCCCTTGAGCGTTTGGCAGGGGGGCCTCTGCTGCGGGATCAGAAGTGTCTGCGGACACATCCTGTTCCAGCTCACGCGTCTCTGTGGCCACAGGTGAGGAGATGGGACTGTCATCCTGCGGGCCACTGGAGGGAGGTTGAGCTGTCCTTTGGGCCGCAGGCCGGTCCCTCAGGACACCCACAAGCTGATCCAAGAGGTCCACGATTTGGCCCATGCGCGTGTCTATGGACCTCAGCAGCAGGCGGAGCTCACGCGATTCTTCTAGAGCCTGGCCCGTGTGTCCCTGGGCTTGTTCGTATGCCCCAAGTACTCTGGCGATGTTGTCCAGGGCTTCGGTCCCAGTGTCCTGTTGATTTTGGCACCCAGTTACCCTCCCACCTGCCCTGCTGTCCCGGACCTGTGGCATCACCACTCGACGCACCCGCTGACTCTCCCTGCCCTCCTCAGATTGTGGGGTGGCTATCCTCTGAGGCAGGGACAGTGTTGCAGGCAGAACGGGAAACAGCGTTTACAACGCTGCTGTTACCACGCAGGTAGGTAACAACGTGGTCGTTACAACGACCACGTTGTTACCACGCGTGGCTTTACATCGCAATTCGTTTCTACGACTTGCGCTAGATGGCGTGCAACACCAGGGAATGTGTTGGATTTTCCAACACATTCCCTGCTGTTGCACTAACTGGAGTAGGAATAGTAATTTATACTATTCCTAAGTCCAGAGCACCATCTAGCGCAAGTCGTAGAAACGACTTGCGATGTTAAGCTACGCGTGGTAACAACACAGTCGTTGTAACGACCGCGTTGTAACCTACCGCGTGGTAATAGCAAGCGTAGTAACATCATACATTCAGGCAGAACTGGTGGTGGTGGTGGTGGCGGCCGCACAAGTCGTTACAGCATTGGTCAGCGCAGTTGATGTTGCTGAGGTGGTGGTGGTGAGGACAGTGGGGGCCTGGGACCTGCTGCGCCCTGGCACGCCAGATGGGCCAGCTTCTGTGTCTGCATCCGAGGAATTTAGGGAGTCTTCATCCGGGCCTCCATGTTCCGGGGGGATACTGGCTCTGCAGGTTGGTGTTGTCATCTGCAGCAGTCAATTCTTGGTCACCTGTAGAACAGAGGAGAAATGGTCATTAAAGTGTACCCCACAAGCTTGGTGTTAGATGTTTGGATGTTACATGTTATACACCACACAGTTTACATTGAGATCACTTTGTATGGCTGCACGGTACTGAGCATCATGACATGATGTGTAGGTACCTACATTACTTGTCCATGGTGTGACATGTCAATAGATACCATGCTCCACGTACAGATTGTGTGATTACAAGGACATGTCATCATCTAACGACTAGCAGCACAACAACTTTTTGTGAGTCATCTTTGTTGTTTGCTCTGCTAGGTAGATCTTCATTCTGGGCATGTACTAGCCATTGTTATCTCATGCATCCCTCTGTCATATCATGTTCTTTGCTTTATTTTTGAAAATGAGAATGCTTGTTTTATTTTCATATGGGCCTTGATGCTCTGCCACCATGGCACTTACACATAGCATTCACTGCTGTGCATGATTGTGCCCTGAGTTACTTCAACATGTGATTTGGTGAGTCACACTTCAATTTCTGTGACAGTTACATACGCTAAGCTGTCTGCACACTGGAAGTGGCTATTGGATCTCTGCCAAGTTGGGTGGGATGTGAGGGCTGGTGTGGTCATATGGCTCCATGCTTTTTGAGAGGAATGGCAGGGTGCATGCACTGTCTACCTACCTGTTCTGTGACACAGTTGAGGGGTATTGCAGACACATGTTTCTGGGTGTGGGGGAGTGCTCCATCTTGCTGAGCCAATGGGGCCTTATGGGAGTTGTAGTGCAGGCTTCCCACACACAACCACCCCCTTCCTGTTAAGATGGCTACCTACCTGTTACTTTGATGAGGGGAATGCAATGTCTGCCACTTGCTTCTGGGTGGGGTGGGGGGAGTGCTCCATCCTGGTGTGCTTTGGGACAAGGGGGCCTGGTGGGAGTTATAGTGCAGGCTTCACAAACACAACCACCCCCTCCCTGTCAAGATGGCTACCTACCTGTTACATTTATGAGGGGAATGCAATGTCTGCCACTTGCTTCTGGGTGGGGTGGGGGGAGTGCTCCATCCTGGTGTACTTTGGGACAGGGGGCCTGGTGGGAGTTGTGGTGCAGGCTTCACAGATACAACCACCCCCTCCCTGTCAAGATGGCTACCTACCTGTTAGTTTGATGAGGGGAATGCAATGTCTGCCACTTGCTTCTGGGTGGGGTGGGGGGAGTGCTCCATCCTGGTGTGCTTTGGGACAGGGGGCCTGGTGGGAGCTGTGGTGCAGGCTTCACAAACCCAACCACCCTCTCCCTATTAAGATGGCTACCTACCTGTTAGTTTGATGAGGGGAATGCAATGTCTGCCACTTGCTTCTGGGTGGGGTGGGGGGAGTGCTTCATCCTGGTATGCTTTGGGACAAGGGGGCATTGTGGGAGTTGTAGTGCAGGCTTTCCACACACAACCACCCCCTCCCTGTTAAGATGGCTACCTACCTGTTAGTTTGATGAGGGGAATGCAATGTCTGCCACTTGCTTCTGGGTGGGGTGGGGAGAGTGCTCCATCCTGGTGTGCTTTGGGACAGGGGGCCTGGTGGGAGTTGTGGTGCAGGCTTCACAAACACAACCACCCCCTCCCTGTTAAGATGGCTACCTACCTGTTAGTTTGATGAGGGGAATGCAATGTCTGCCACTTGCTTCTGAGTGGGGTGGGGGGAGTGCTCCATCCTGGTGTGCTTTGGGACAAGGGGGCCTGGTGGGAGTTGTAGTGCAGGCTTCCCACACACAACCACCCCCTCCCTGTTAAGAAGGCTACCTACCTGTTAGTTTGATGAGGGAAATGCAATGTCTGCCACTTGCTTCTGGGTGGGGTGGGGGGAGTGCTCCATCCTGGTATGCTTTGGGACAAGGGGGCCTGGTTGGAGTTGTAGTGCAGGCTTCACAAACCCAACCACCCCCTCTCTGTTGAGATGGCTACCTACCTGTTAGTTTGATGAGGGGAATGCACTGTCTGCCACTTGCTTCTGGGTGGGGTGGGGGAGTGCTTCATCCTGGTGTGCTTTGGGACAAGGGGGCCTGGTGGGAGTTGTAGTGCAGGCTTCCCAAACACAACCACCCCTCCCTGTTAAGATGGCTACCTACCTGTTAGTTTTATGAGGGGAATGCAATGTCTGCCACTTGCTTCTGGGTCGGGTGGGGGGAGTACTCCATCCTGGTATGCTTTGGGACAAGGGGGCCTGGTGGGAGTTGTAGTGCTGGCTGCCTGTACACATGCAACCCTGGGAATGTTGCTAGCTACCTTTGGGGTGATTCAGAGGGAGTGGATGTTAGATCTGTGAAACATGTGTTGGGGAGTGTGTGGTGCACATGGATGCATTTGGGCCTAGGAGGTATAGCTTTGTAGTTGTGCAAGACAGTACATAGCAGTGTGACGGTGGACATTTGTTGTTACTTACCAGCCTCCACTCCCCCGGGTATTCATGTGAGACTCTGTGGATGCAGTATGGCAAGCACCTTCTCCTCCCATGCGGTGAATGTTCTTGGTGGAATGGGAGGGCCACCGCCAGTCCTCTGAGCCAGCTCACGGTTCTTGTTGGTCCTCTCTTTCACCTTTTTCTTGAGGTCATGCCACCGCTTCACGATCTC
This sequence comes from Calotriton arnoldi, assembly GCA_963921515.1. Classification (NCBI taxonomy): domain Eukaryota; kingdom Metazoa; phylum Chordata; class Amphibia; order Caudata; family Salamandridae; genus Calotriton; species Calotriton arnoldi. The sequence goes on along the minus strand of CAWUFW010020252.1, from coordinate 119,048 downwards.
ATTCTTGTTGCGTGGGACAGTCCCTACTGCATTGACCTTGCAGACTATCCTTTTCCACATTAGTGTTTTGGTGGCTAATGGTGTCTGTTGGACCATGCTTCCAAATAATTGTGGTTCTACTCTGATTACCTTGTCTTCATGACTGACAACTCATTGTCAGTGAATTTGGGCATTTTCTTCTGTGCCATGGTGTGTGGTGTGCAAAGGGGTTGTAAGTGCAAGTGTGTGAGTGGTGGTGGTGATGTAAGTGGTGTGTGTGTGTGTTGTTGTGCTGGTGAGTTGTGTGGTGGTTTGCCTCTCCTTTGTGCTGTAGGCTTGGTTCCTTCAGTGGTGGAGTATTGCAAAGAATTGTGGTCAGGGAAGGGGCTGATTTTTTACTCAGCTATGTGGGTGTGTCAAAATGGTATATTGACGTCAGGTGTGTTGTGTGGGTTGACCTGGGATTTGTCGTCTTTTAACTTGCCATGGGGATGTGTCAATGGGGTGTATTAGGTTTTTTTTGGGGCTGCGGTAAGTTGCTGGGTACACTTGGTGGGCATGTTGTGTGTATTTTTTGTTCGTACGCTATGAATTTTCCGGAGTGCCCGCGGCGGTGGCTATACGACCGCCCTTCTGCCGGCTCTCCTATTCATCACTGGTTGCGATCGCGGCGGTCGGAAACAGCGGATCGTTCCGCTGTCACCTCAATGGTATCCTAATTCCACGTGCGGTCAATCCGCTGGCCGTGCGGCAGTTTGGGCTTTTTCCGCCGCGAATCCGACCGCCGTGGAGTGATTTTCGCCTGCTCCGCACGCTACCGGCGGTCTTTCCTTGCATCGTTCCGCCGCCGTCAGATTTTCCTGGCGGTTGATCCTAATCGGACCGCCGGTTTTCCCGCTGTACATGCGGACGGTTGATTCCCACTACCATGGCGGTCCGGGTGCTTTACCGCCCGCCATCGTAATCGGCCCCTTGGTTGGTTCACAGCCCAGGGGCCAACTGAAGCTCCACATACTCTGGTGGAAATTGTACAAAAGTACACGTTCCCAGAAAGAGTGGCATAATTACTTAAAAAAACACTCTTGCCAGGAGCCATCCTGCAAATAATAACTCATAGAAATCTTTAAAAAAGAACATACCTGTTAGACTTGGCATGGTTTCCCCCTAACTTTGTGCCTTCAGACTTCAGACCTCCAGTTTTTGGTGATTTTGTTTTTGTTAGCCTTAAGTCTCAGCCCTCTTTACCTCAGGTAACCAGTGCTAAAGACTTTGAGTTCTTTCCCGAAAACATGGAAACCTTGGCTTATACACAATTGGAATATTTAATTTACTTATAGACTTGTAGAGAGGCACTACATGTGCCCATGGCCTATAAATTAAATGCTACCAGTGGGCCTGAAGCACTGATGTGCCACCCGCTTAAGTAGCCCTTTAAACCTTCATTTTTAATACATATAAGTCACTCCAGGGGTATGCCGTGGACAGTCCAGAGGGCAGGGTGCAATGTATTTGAAAAGAAGGACATGTACTATTAAGTTTTACATATCCGGGTTGTGAAAAACTACTGCAAGGCCTAGCTCTCCCATATGATAACATTGGAGTTACCTCATTACAGTTTATCAGTGTAATTTCCAAATGGGAAGAGATAGCCAGTTCATGTTTAGTGTCTCTGGAATCCTAATTTAAAATCTGAACTTATGATGAAGTCCGATTTTAAATTACAGTAATGAAAATGCTACTTTTAGAAAGTTGGCAATTTCTTGCCTTAGCAATTTGGTGCCTGCAGCCTGTCTCTGGGTCACATGACTGGGTATGGGTGACAGTTGGGCTTTGTGTATTTCTTCTAGACAGTCGCACACAGTGGGAGCTTATATGTGGCCATCATTGGCAGGATGGAAGTGAGGAGATGAGCAGAGCCCCACTTACATCTGAATAGGCTTTGCCCAGGGCAGGGAAGGCACAACATCTGAGTACTTCAAAGGCATGCACCTAGAAGCTTCTCCCCACTTCAAAGGCACAACTGTCTATAAAAGAAGGACCTCAGACACCAACTCTTCTGTATACTTCTGGACCTGTGGATACTCTGCCAGAAAGAAGGACTGCTGTACTGCTACAAAGACTACCACTCTGCTGGACTGCTGCTTTACAAGTAACTGCTACCCTGCTAACCTGCTGCCCTCTTACCTTGGGAAGAAAAACTGGACCTTCAACTCCCTCATGAACTCAGGACCCCAGTGTGACTCATAAAAACTAGTCTGCTGGCCTCCTGATCTGAGCTTTAGGGACATTAAAAGGCTCCCCTGCAGATCCTGAACCCATTTTCAGCACGTTTCTGACCACCTAGGAGAGCCCTTCAGGGCCTAGACCCTTGGTGTGGCTCAGTGAGTTCTTAATTCAAGCTTTTGGGTGCTTCGAGACCACAAACGGGCCCGTTCGCAATGGAACCGCACCGCTCGCACCAAAAATCAGCATGAGCAGATTCAACAGCCTGTGGGGGACCACCAATGTGAAGCTCCAGGCCGTCCGTCAGCTACGTCGGGCCTGCTCTTTGGGCCACGCTGACTTCCACCCATAACGCTCTACCTCCTCCTTGCAACCCTCTCCAAAGAGAACGGGACTCTTGGCACAAAACTTGAGAAGGGACAACTTCAGAGGGACTAATCTGGGATCGTATTCGACCCATGCTCCATCGTGGTCGGCCTCAACTTTTGAGTCTGACCAGGTAGCCGAAGCTGGGGCTTTATGCTTTTAGACTCTAAATTGCAGTTTATTCTTCAAACTTTCATAACTCTGGTTCCACCGATTGGATTTTTGTTGTTTTCTCTTGTTTTATTTTTTAAATTTTGCTCTTTTTCCTAAATTGGTGTGGGATCCTTTTTGTATGGTATTTTCACTATTTTTACTTTTTGAAGTGCTGCACAGATACTTTACATATTGCCTCTAAAGTACGCCTGACTACTCTGTGCCAAGCTACCAGTGTTTGAGCACAGGTTAATTTGGGGTTTGCTTGTGCCACACCCTGACTAAGATTGTGGTTGCTGCTTGACCAGGGCTCAAATCCCAGTCAACCAGGAACCTAATTTCTAATATTACCTATCAATAACTACACCAAAATCAAGCCCAACACAACAGTTATGTAATAAATTAACCAAATAAACTGCATTAGTTGCTGGCTAACAAAGTCATACTCTTCCTAAACAATGATGGATTTCCGTACCTAGAAATAATTGCTCAAATACTACTATAGTCTACTCCACCATATATACATAAAACAGTCTACTAATCAAACTAGGAAAGCAATGGATGCAAAAGTCTCATTAAATGGTATTTTTTTAAATTACTAAAATTATAAGGGGCTCGTTTCACAAAGGTAAACTTACACTTTCATGTAAGTTTACACTTTTTCAGTATTCACAAACAAACTTTTTAATGGTAACTCCGCAGTTGGGGTGGAGAACTGTGCACATAGAACAATAGGAAAGGCCTGTGAACGCTTTGCCCTGATCAAAGTAAAGGGGATGAAGAAAATAAGGTGGACCCAAAACATCAATTTCCATGCTAATACTTATAGAAGAAATCAGTTAAACAAAATGTTATTAACTTTGCCATAAAGTGAGAACTTAACTCAGAAAGTGTGCTTTTAAATATTTAGTTTAAATTGGTTCAGTATTTTTTGAGACATTTGAGTTTAAAGATGTGCTTGGGGTGGTCATGGAGGGATTGATATCCTGGAAAACTTAGTGATACTGGGATTGTTATGTATTGCAGGACTCAGCGGGAGTCTTGTGGTACAGGCAATAAAAAAATTACTCATCCCCTTAGAAGAGGTAGCCTTTTCTCCCATCAGCTAATTTAGTACTGTGGTACCTTGTACTGTACTGCGATACCTCACGATCTGATTGGCCAGCCACAACAGCTCAAGAAAATGTTGCTATGACAATCACAGGGCTGGGAACTTAGTCCCTGTGTCCTAAAAAAGATTTAAAAAAGAGAATATGAAGACATGTTAGGGACACTGTGATCCTTAGGAACTTGTCTCCCTCAGTGTTTAAAATGGAGAAAAAAAATGGTTCTGGGTACAGCAGTACTTTCTAAAACATAGTGCAGTTCTTGTGAGGTGTTGTGTATCCCACTGGAGCCACCACTCAAGCTCCCACCCCAGGGTACTGCAGCACTGAACAGTACTGAGCAAGCTCTACAGAAGAAGATTGCTTAGTGCCACAGTACCATGATATGGAAGCTTGCAAGTCAGGTGTGGCTGGAGTACTGTTGTACCAGAAAACAAAAATTGGAGAAAACCATGCAGGTTGGGCAAATACGGCTGAAATCTGTGCATAGCGGGTGTTGGCTGCTGGTGAGGGCGTTAGGCTCAGGGCCTGAACGAAGACCAAACATTGTGGTAGGGCAGGCCCTGTTACCAACCTCCATGTCTGAAGAACTAAACTGTGTGGGTTGGTGCACATATAGGGCGGTGGTTGCACATGGGAGTTGGCTGCATGAACTGGCCAGCAGGGCTTACCTGCATGCGAATGATAGACTGTTGGCCCTACTTAGAATAGGTGATATTATAGTTTGGTTTGGTTCTAAGCCCTTAAGTTAAGTAAAAAAAATACTCAGAAATTGACAAAAAAATTAAAATGTTACATTGGCATTATAGTTTGGTGCTGGAATAAGACATGAGCTAACATTAAAAATGCATCAGTTATAGCTTAGTCAAAAAATCCTAACCTCTGTACCTTTTAGCCACTTCTTAATATTTCATTTATCACATCACTTATGACATTCTAAAATTTAAAAAAGAGATGAAAATGTGGATTGGGCATTTGTACAGGTATGGGTGCAGGGCCTGGTCATAACCCAGTGCATGATTTGTTCGGAAGTTTAAATTTTTGGGGTATGTGGACAAAATATTGAGTTGCAGGAAACAGAAATATAGGAAAAATAATATTGTGGTACACAAATATGCTGCAGAAATATAATTGTTAAGGATATCGTTTTTTCAGGTAATATTGTTGTTAAGAATATAACTGTTGTTAGTATCGTTTTCAATAATTTAGTTGTAAAAAATATTGTTGTTTAATTTTCTTAATGTGTTTTAGTTTATATATTATTTTATGTGTTATTATGATTGTATAATAGTTAATGATATTTTTAAATATACTTTGTAATTTTAGCTGATATATACTGTTAATTTAGTTTCTAATAGTAATTTATAGTGTTGCAGTGGGTTGCTGGGCTTGTAGATGTAGAGGATTGGAAGTTTTAATTAATCAATAATGATTAAACAATTGATTATTAATGTATTATTAATATTTTATTGATTATTAAATATGTACATTGTGCAATAAAAAAAAATATATATTTTAGGTGCAGGCTGCTGGGTTTGTAGGGATATAGGGTGGGAAGCTATTTTGGCGATAATTAATTACCAAGTATTTATTAATTTATTATTAAATATTTAATTGAATATTAATTATATAAATTGTGGGATAATAATATTTGTAGTTATATTTTAGGTGTGGGCTGGGGTGTTTGAAGGGATACAGGGTGAGAAGTTAATTAAGCAATAATTAATTAACAAGTATTTATTTATTATTAATTTAATAATCTATTATGTGCATTATGAAATACTGAATTATTGTAGTTATATTTTAGCCGTGGGTTGCTTGATTTGTAGGAACATATAGTCTGATGTTAATTTAGTAGAACTTAATGAACAACTAATTATTATTAACTGAAAATTAATCATTTAATTGATTATCAATTATCTAAATTGCGTTATACATATTTTTTTATTTAAGTTATATTTTAAGGGTGGGCTACTAGATTTGTAGGGGTATAGTGTGGGAAGTTAAATTAGTAACAAATACATATTTTAAAAAAATGATAATTAACGACTAAGGGGTCGATTCCGATCTCGGCCGGTAGGGCACCGAATCGGATTCGGCTTAACCGGATCCGATTCGGAGCCCTATTTCCCGACCGATTCGTACGTGCATCCGGGCGAGCGAGTATGATGCGAGCGCTGGCGAAATCTCCGACCGACTCGTTTGCAGGACCCGACCGCTCCGACCGACTCGCACGGGGACGACTCGCACCGCGCAATGGAGACGTTCCCCGGCCGGGTAAGTACGATGCGCACCTCGACCGCTCCGACCGACTCGCGCAGTCCGGCTCCAAGGAGCTGTCGGAGCCGCACTTTGGGGGTCCGTGTCGGACCCCCTGGAAGCATAGGCGTGCGAGTCGCACACAGGGGGACCCATGGGTCCCCCTACACGTGCATGTACGGCGCGACCCGCATCGACGCGAACACGCTGTAGGGGCGCCCTTGTTCGCGTCGTGCCCATTGAGTCAATGGGAGCTTGTGTACGCGTCGTACGACTGGCTCCCATTGACTTCAATGGGAGTCCGACCGAATCGAGTCCGATAGCATACGTGCGCATCGTACTCGTTCGGTCGGGCTGCTAGGGTCCGATTCGGTCGGAAATCTCTCTGGGTCCGGCTCGGTCGGGGAGATTTCCGGCCCGAATCGGAATCGGCCCCTAAATTGTTGAATAATCATGTTAATTGTTTTTTATTTTTCATATATATATTTTTGGGGAAGTTAATTAATAATCATCGTATTAAGAGTTTTATATTTGTTCTAAATTAATAGAGTTATCCAAGTATTTAATGTGTTTTAAGTGAAGTACTTTCTCTACTGTTGCTTAGACTGGAGTGGGAATAGTAAACGTAACCCCTTCGAATTCCAGCGCTTTCCCTACTGTTGCTTAGGCTGGAGTGGAAATAGTAATCTTAACCTCTCCGAACTCTAATGCTTTCCCTACAGTTGGACAGACTGAAGTGAGAATAGTAAATCTTACCCTTTCGAAATCCAAAACTTTCCCTACTGTTGCACAGACTGCGGTGGGAATAATTAATCTTACACTTCCAAAGTTTAATGCTTTCCCTACCATTAAACCCCTCTCAAGTCTAACGTGTTTGCCACTGTTGAACAGACTGAAGGGGGAATAGTAAATCTAATCCCCTGAAGTCCAATGCTTTCTTTACTGTTGCACAGATCAGAGTGGGAATAGTAAATCTTACCCCTTCTAAGTCAAGTATTTCCCCTACTGTTGACCTGTTTGGAGTGGAAATAGAAAATGTAATCCCTCTGAAAGCCTACGCTTTCACCATTGTTGTATAAACTGGTGTTGGAATAGTATATCTATTATTACCAGAATCCAGTTCTTTTCATAATATTGTTTAAATATATCTATGATTATTATTTAGTTATTTTTTTGATTTTATGTATATGTAAATATATATGTGTATATATTATCTACTGGCGGTCGCCAGTAGATAGTTATAGTTACAACCTATTATCCATAGGAAATCCGCGACATTCTATTTGAAATAACTCTCTTGTCGGTTGACGTATCTTCGCAAAATTTTCAAACTTTGTGGGGCGCTCCGGTCCGCTCCTACCCTAAAAGTCTCGGGGGATTCGTCAACCGGGGGCCGAGAAAAAGGGGGTCCCAAAACGCGTTTTCCCCATGCAATTTTCCATAGGAAACTTTAGACACGGCTACAGCCCGAACTGCTGAACGGAATTACACCAAATTTGGCAAAGAGGTAGTTCTTGGTTCAGAAAGAACCCTTTTGTTAAATGGTGTAAATCCGTTCAGTAGTTGCTGAGAAAATCAAAAGTAAAAAGATAGATATATCTAGGGCCGCGGATCCTCCCGAGCACGAGCTTTATGTTAATTGGCTGTCAACACTCCAAATCAGGAAGTGTTGGCAGCCATTTTGTCCCTCGGTAGAACCGAGGGACAGAAACAAGTGCGCAAAGCGCACAAAGGGGACAGGGTAGAAACACCCTGACCCCTAGGTCTGCTCAGGGGTCCCACAAGGACCCCTGGGCAAATTTTTTAAATTTTTTTTTTTAAAAATCGGCAGGATGCGCTCAGGGAGCGCGAATCCTGCCGGAAAAATCGAAGCGCGGTCTCCCGCGCTCGATGTTAATTGGCCCCGGGTGGGCCAAGTCCCGGGGGCATGCTGGGGGGGTTAATTTTATGTGTGGGGGCCTCTAAGGGCCCCCAAGCCCCGGGGACCACCACCCCCGGGGCTTTATGTATAATGGTGCGGGAGGGCTCTGAGCCCTCCCGCAGCCCCGGGACCACCACCTCCCCGGGGCTTCTTTTTTAAATTAAAAACCTGTGTGGGGGGCTCCAGCCCCCACACGCCCGGGACCACCACCTCCCCGGGGCACTAAGAAAAATTAAAATGGGGGTCCGTTTTGGACCCCCAAGCCCCGGGACCACCACCTCCCGGGGCTTTCAAAATGTAGGGAGGGGGACCGCCACCCCCCAGGGCCGGCTCCTGCAGTGTCCCGGGGTGCCTACCCCCGGGACACTGCTGTTTGCAATGACAGGACGGGAGCCTCGCGGCTCCCGTCCTGTCATTGCAAACTTGCTTTGGATATTGGAAGAGAGGCAGGAAACCTGCTCTCTCTTCCAATATCCAAAGCCGATTGCTTTTCCACATGGGGAGCTGCATCTTAGCAGCTCCCCATGTGTAAAGCAATGCCGGCTCCCGTAGGACACGGGGAGCCGGCGGGACTGTGGGGGCTTGGGGACCCCCACAGTCCCCAACGAGAGGCCAGGCCCCGGGGATGGGGTCCCCGGGGCCATAAGTGGCCACGGAGGGGGCCACGCAGCCCCCTCCCCAAAGTAAAAAATTGCAAAAAAAATAAAAAAAAAGTGCAAGGCCGGCCCGGGGGATGGGGTCCCCGGGGCCTTAAATGGCCTGAGGAGGGGGCCACGCAGCCCCCTCCAAATAAAAAAAAGAGGCCTTGCCCCGGGGGATGGGGTCCCCGGGGCCAATACAGGCCCAGGGAAGGGGGGCCACGCGGCCCCCTTCCCGTTTTTATTTTTTATTTTAATTTAAAAAAAGGGGTAAGGCCCTGGGGGATGGGGTCCCCAGGGCCTAAAAATAGGAAAAGGAAGGGGGCCACACAGCCCCCTTCAGGGGAAAAAAACGATCGGGCCCGTAGGCCCCGCCCCTTCCTTCACCACTCTGCAAACGCGCCCCTGGCGCGTTTGCAGAGAGGAACGAATTCCCCTTGAATACTGGGGGTCCCTGGGGGCCAACTAGCCCACCAGGAACCTCCAGTATGCGCCAGGGAGCTGCCTTGCAGAGAGGTGTACAGAGGCCACGCCCCTTTTACACCTCTCTGCAACGCAGCTCTATGGCGCTTTTGGAGGTATATGGTGGGCTAGTTGCACCCCAGGGACCCTCAGGATTCAAGGGAGTTAATCCCCCGACTTAAAACGCGCCACGGGGCGCGTTTGCACAGTGGTGAAGGGAGGGGCGGGGCTTCAGGTGACATGTGTGCAAACAGGCCCCGTGGCGCGTTTTAAGATGGGGAATTAAATCCTCTTCAATCCTGAGGGTCCCTGGGGGCCAACTAGCCCAACAGGTACGTCCAGAAAGCGCCACAGAGCTGCGTTGCAGAGAGGTGTAAAAGGGGTGTGGCCTCTGTACATGTCTCTCCAACGCAGCCCCTGGCGCATACTGGAGGTTCCTGGTGGGCTAGTTGGCCCGTAGGGACCCTCATGATTCAAGGGACTTAATCCCCCAACTTAAAACGCGCCACGGGCGCGTTTGCACAGATGTCACCTCAGGCCCCGCCCCTCCCTTCACCATTGTGCAAATATTCCTCTAAAATCAGCCGAAATACGAATTCCGATTTACTCACCTGTTATCAGGAGAGACCTCAGTGCTGTATCTTTCAGCCCAGTACTGGTCCTGAAAAGTAATTTTAACCGTACTTACCGGTAACTTGAATTTCCTTCATAGGCTAACATTGACTGGTTTCACTTGGAAATTCTTCTAAGTGTGGAGTTTTGGAACTTTAAAATATTCCTCTAAAATCAGCCGAAATACGAATTCCGATTTACTCACCTGTTATCAGGAGAGACCTCAGTGCTGCATCTTTCAGCCCAGTACTGATCCTCAAAAGTAATTTTAACCGTACTTACCAATAACTTGAATTTCCTTCCATAGGATATCATTGCCTGCTTTTTGCTGAAAAAGTTTCTAAGTGTTGATTTTTGAAACATACAAATATTCCTCTAAAATCAGCCGAAATACGAATTCCGATTTACTCACCTGTTATCAGGAGAGACCTCAGTGCTGCATCTTTCAGCCCAGTACTGATCCTCAAAAGTAATTTTAACCGTACTTACCGGTAACTTGAATTTCCTTCATAGGCTAACATTGACTGGTTTCACTTGGAAATTCTTCTAAGTGTGGAGTTTTGGAACTTTAAAATATTCCTCTAAAATCAGCCGAAATACGAATTCCGATTTACTCACCTGTTATCAGGAGAGACCTCAGTGCTGCATCTTTCAGCCCAGTACTGATCCTCAAAAGTAATTTTAACCGTACTTACCGGTAACTTGAATTTCCTTCATAGGCTAACATTGACTGGTTTCACTTGGAAATTCTTCTAAGTGTGGAGTTTTGGAACTTTAAAATATTCCTCTAAAATCAGCCGAAATACGAATTCCGATTTACTCACCTGTTATCAGGAGAGACCTCAGTGCTGCATCTTTCAGCCCAGTACTGATCCTCAAAAGTAATTTTAACCGTACTTACCGGTAACTTGAATTTCCTTCATAGGCTAACATTGACTGGTTTCACTTGGAAATTCTTCTAAGTGTGGAGTTTTGGAACTTTAAAATATTCCTCTAAAATCAGCCGAAATACGAATTCCGATTTACTCACCTGTTATCAGGAGAGACCTCAGTGCTGCATCTTTCAGCCCAGTACTGATCCTCAAAAGTAATTTTAACCGTACTTACCAGTAACTTGAATTTCCTTCCATAGGATATCATTGCCTGCTTTTTGCTGAAAAAGTTTCTAAGTGTTGATTTTTGAAACATACAAATATTCCTCTAAAATCAGCCGAAATCCGAATTCTGATTTACTCACCTGTTATCAGGAGAGACCTCAGTGCTGCATCTTTCAGCCCAGTACTGGTCCTGAAAAGTAATTTTAACCGTACTTACCAGTAACTTGAATTTCCTTCCATAGGCTAACATTGACTGGTTTCACTTGGAAATTCTTCTAAGTGTGGAGTTTTGAAACTTTAAAATATTCCTCTAAAATCAGCCGAAATACGAATTCCGATTTACTCACCTGTTATCAGGAGAGACCTCAGTGCTGCATCTTTCAGCCCAGTACTGATCCTCAAAAGTAATTTTAACCGTACTTACCGGTAACTTGAATTTCCTTCATAGGCTAACATTGACTGGTTTCACTTGGAAATTCTTCTAAGTGTGGAGTTTTGGAACTTTAAAATATTCCTCTAAAATCAGCCGAAATACGAATTCCGATTTACTCACCTGTTATCAGGAGAGACCTCAGTGCTGCATCTTTCAGCCCAGTACTGATCCTCAAAAGTAATTTTAACCGTACTTACCAGTAACTTGAATTTCCTTCCATAGGATATCATTGCCTGCTTTTGCTGAAAAAGTTTCTAAGTGTTGATTTTTGAAACATACAAATATTCCTCTAAAATCAGCCGAAATCCGAATTCTGATTTACTCACCTGTTATCAGGAGAGACCTCAGTGCTGCATCTTTCAGCCCAGTACTGGTCCTGAAAAGTAATTTTAACCGTACTTACCAGTAACTTGAATTTCCTTCCATAGGCTAACATTGACTGGTTTCACTTGGAAATTCTTCTAAGTGTGGAGTTTTGGAACTTTAAAATATTCCTCTAAAATCAGCCGAAATACGAATTCCGATTTACTCACCTGTTATCAGGAGAGACCTCAGTGCTGCATCTTTCAGCCCAGTACTGATCCTCAAAAGTAATTTTAACCGTACTTACCGGTAACTTGAATTTCCTTCATAGGCTAACATTGACTGGTTTCACTTGGAAATTCTTCTAAGTGTGGAGTTTTGGAACTTTAAAATATTCCTCTAAAATCAGCCGAAATACGAATTCCGATTTACTCACCTGTTATCAGGAGAGACCTCAGTGCTGCATCTTTCAGCCCAGTACTGATCCTCAAAAGTAATTTTAACCGTACTTACCAGTAACTTGAATTTCCTTCCATAGGATATCATTGCCTGCTTTTTGCTGAAAAAGTTTCTAAGTGTTGATTTTTGAAACATACAAATATTCCTCGAAAATCAGCCGAAATCCGAATTCTGATTTACTCACCTGTTATCAGGAGAGACCTCAGTGCTGCATCTTTCAGCCCAGTACTGGTCCTGAAAAGTAATTTTAACCGTACTTACCAGTAACTTGAATTTCCTTCCATAGGCTAACATTGACTGGTTTCACTTGGAAATTCTTCTAAGTGTGGAGTTTTGGAACTTTAAAATATTCCTCTAAAATCAGCCGAAATACGAATTCCGATTTACTCACCTGTTATCAGGAGAGACCTCAGTGCTGCATCTTTCAGCCCAGTACTGATCCTCAAAAGTAATTTTAACCGTACTTACCGGTAACTTGAATTTCCTTCATAGGCTAACATTGACTGGTTTCACTTGGAAATTCTTCTAAGTGTGGAGTTTTGGAACTTTAAAATAGTCCTCTAAAATCAGCCGAAATACGAATTCCGATTTACTCACCTGTTATCAGGAGAGACCTCAGTGCTGCATCTTTCAGCCCAGTACTGATCCTCAAAAGTAATTTTAACCGTACTTACCAGTAACTTGAATTTCCTTCCATAGGATATCATTGCCTGCTTTTTGCTGAAAAAGTTTCTAAGTGTTGATTTTTGAAACATACAAATATTCCTCGAAAATCAGCCGAAATCCGAATTCTGATTTACTCACCTGTTATCAGGAGAGACCTCAGTGCTGCATCTTTCAGCCCAGTACTGGTCCTGAAAAGTAATTTTAACCGTACTTACCAGTAACTTGAATTTCCTTCCATAGGCTAACATTGACTGGTTTCACTTGGAAATTCTTCTAAGTGTGGAGTTTTGGAACTTTAAAATATTCCTCTAAAATCAGCCGAAATACGAATTCCGATTTACTCACCTGTTATCAGGAGAGACCTCAGTGCTGCATCTTTCAGCCCAGTACTGATCCTCAAAAGTAATTTTAACCGTACTTACCGGTAACTTGAATTTCCTTCATAGGCTAACATTGACTGGTTTCACTTGGAAATTCTTCTAAGTGTGGAGTTTTGGAACTTTAAAATATTCCTCTAAAATCAGCCGAAATACGAATTCCGATTTACTCACCTGTTATCAGGAGAGACCTCAGTGCTGTATCTTTCAGCCCAGTACTGGTCCTGAAAAGTAATTTTAACCGTACTTACCGGTAACTTGAATTTCCTTCCATAGGCTAACATTGACTGGTTTCACTTGGAAATTCTTCTAAGTGTGGAGTTTTGGAACTTTAAAATATTCATCTAAAATCAGCCGAAATACGAATTCCGATTTACTCATCTGTTATCAGGAGAGACCTCAGTGCTGCATCTTTCAGCCCAGTACTGATCCTCAAAAGTAATTTTAACCGTACTTACCAGTAACTTGAATTTCCTTCCATAGGATATCATTGCCTGCTTTTTGCTGAAAAAGTTTCTAAGTGTTGATTTTTGAAACATACAAATATTCCTCTAAAATCAGCCGAAATACGAATTCCGATTTACTCGCCTGTTATAAGGAGAGACCTCAGTGCTGTATCTTTCAGCCCAGTACTGGTCCTGAAAAGTAATTTTAACCGTACTTACCAGTAACTTATATTTTCTTCCATAGGAATCCATTGTCTGGTTTTCAGCAGAAAAGTTTCAAAGTGTCGATTTTCACAAACTACAAATATTCCTTAAAAATCGCCCGTATGACTTAAACGCATTCTTTCAACTGTTTACAGGAGATGCACCAGTGCTGGATCCAGGATCCAACACTGAGTAAGAAAAAGTAACAATAACAGTTTTTACCTGCTAAGTGAATTTCCTTCCCTAGGATAACATTGGTGATTCTATGAGAAAAAGTTTCTAAGTGTCAACTTTTAAAATACAATAATATTCCTTAAAAATCACGACTGTAACCAAAACGCTTTTACTCAACTGTTTACAGGAGATGTACCAGGACTGAATCTAGGATCCAGTCCTGTGGTTAGAAAAGTAATCCATAAAGTAACTAATTGCATTTAACTAGAAATTCACATTGAGCTGAATGTTGCATTGTGTTTGAAAATGTGTTGCCCATTGCAACAACTGTAACTACTGTACTTAAAAGTCTATTGCCTATGTGCAAAGTATTTAAACTAAAGTAATTCATTCTGAGAAAGTATTTTTTGTAATGTAATGTATAATGTAATTACAATGTAATTTAAAAATAAAATATGTAAAAGAAATTGTTTCTAAAAATGTAGTAAATCAGTATGAAAAAAATTAATATAAAAATTAATACATTTAAAAATTGTCATTTAAAAAACCTTTGAAATTCACTGAAAAAACCGTAGGTTTCAGGCACGTTATAGTTACAAATTAGCATTTTAAAAACCTTTGAAATTCACTGAAAAAACCATAGGTTTCAGACACGTTATAGTTAGAAATTAGCATTTAAAAACCTTTGAAATTCACTGAAAAAACCATAGGTTTTAGGGACAGTTATAGTTAGTTGGACATTGCACTCGTACAAAACCCGTGAAATTCCCCGTTATAGTTAGTTCAGCTAACTATAACTCGCGCCCGCAATGCACTGCTGATGACGTCACATATTACATCACTCATGACATGGTCAGTGACATCACTGATGACATCACTGATGACATCTCAAATGACATCACTGATGACATCATCCACGTGATAATCTGATGCAGCTCCTCACACCCTAATATAACCTTTGATACACCCAATCTAAATTACAGAGTGCCATTCGCAAAACCATAGACACTCCAACACCAATAACTACATACCCACTCACTGATTCTTAGGTCTACACACACACATCCACTCACTCACCCGTACAGTCACTCATACTTATGGTCACTCAGTACAGGACTATCATATGCACTCTTACTCCTATATAGACACTCAAACACTGCCACTCATCCATAGAGGTACTCACACACCTAGTCAGTCATGCAAATAATTAAACACACTGCCATTTACTCACCTATACAGTTATACACACACCAGCTCACTTAATCATACAAATACTAGCACATTGTTACGCTCTTATACAATCACTGATACAAGCACACACTCATCCATACAGCCACTATCACAATCACTCACTCTCGCTTATAGCTATTTATATACTCCAATACACATATATACTGCCTTTCACATATGTAGTTACTCACACATGTACCACTGGGACATACATTCACTCACTAACACACTCTTACACACACTTACCCACCCATACAGTCTATCACAGATGCACTCTTGAAACCATCCACCCAGTGAATCACCCACTCACACATCTATGCACAGTCGCACACACCCCATCCACACAAACACTCAGGCACCCATACAGATACTCATAGAACCAATCAATAACCCATATAGACACTCATGTAGCTATTCGCAAATCCATGCATCCACTTACACACCAACAGACGGATACAGACATTCACACAGTTTAGTCACTAACCCATGCATTCAGTAAGATACGTTTAATCACTCACTTGTAGAGTCAGTCACGCACGTACTAAATCATCCATTCAGACACTTATACACCCACTCATTCTTCAATACGCCTTTCCCTATATATATTAAACATATTTAAACTTTACAGAAACACACAGTCACTGGATGATGTCATCAGTGATGTCATTTGAGATGTCATCAGTGATGTCATCAGTGATGTCACTGACCATGTCATGAGTGATGTAATATGTGACGTCATCAGCAGTGCATTGCGGGGCGCGAGTTATAGTTAGCTGAACTAACTATAACGGGGAATTTCACGGGTTTTGTACGAGTGCAATGTCCAACTAACTATAACTGTCCCTAAAACCTATGGTTTTTTCAGTGAATATATATATATTTATATCTTTTTCACTAAAAAAAACAAAGGTTACAGGGACGTTATAGTTAGGAAATAGAATTAAAAAATATCTTAGAA
Organism: Calotriton arnoldi; assembly: GCA_963921515.1. NCBI lineage: Eukaryota > Metazoa > Chordata > Amphibia > Caudata > Salamandridae > Calotriton > Calotriton arnoldi. The sequence goes on along the minus strand of CAWUFW010020252.1, from coordinate 102,982 downwards.
ATTTACTAGAAAAACCCAAAGATTACAGGGACATTAGAGTTGGGTTCAGATTTTAAACACACAAAACCATAGAAATCCAGCCATTATAGTTATCTCAAGAAACTATAACTCGTCCCAGAAGGTAACTGTAACTCGTGTCCCCACCATGCATCATCAATAATTTTATTGGAAATGTTACATTGATATTATCAATGATGTCATAGAATATGTTATGACTTAGGTGGGATAATTAGCAGTGCATGGTGAGTGTGTGAGTTGTAGTCATCTTAGGGCATCCTCCCCAGGCCACTTTCTGGCCCTGGGGACCCCATCTCCTGGGGCCTGGTCATATTATAAAGAGGGTGGGGGCATGCCTCATGGATATGATTGAGAGGCTTGCACCACTACAGTATCAAAAAGAGTGATGCTACGGCAGGGCAAGCCTCTCATAAATAAGCCCCTTAGTGTTTGCTCCCGCTTGGCGTGAGCTGTGAAATTGCTCCTGCCAAGGGAGAGCAAACACAGGTGTCCCTGACTGCACCAGTGTGGATAGAGAAACTGCTATGCCCTGGGAGTAGGCACATCGGGACATAGCAGGAGCCGGCTCTGGGGGATGGGGTCCCCAGGGCTGAATGCAGTCCGGGCAGGAGAGCTAAGCGGCCCCTCTCCCCTCTTTTTGCTAAGGCCTGGCCCCGGGGGAGGGGTACCCAAGGTCAGAATCAGATCTCACCTTAAGATCTGTCTGATCTGCAGGCCCTCCGGGTTTAGAGAAAAAAGCAGAACAGATTACACAAATTTGGCAGAAAGTTAGAACTTTACATAGAAAGAGTGCTTTTCTTTATTTGTGGAATCAGTTCATTTGAAAAATGTGATGTTAAAAAGGTGGTTAGTTGGTCATGAAGGGGTTATAATGTTAGGTATATCTATAATGTTGGTGTCTGGATATCCTCTGATTGGCTACCTTAAAGGGGATTAGTCATTCTTGAATAGCTGGCCACAACCTGAATAATAGGTTGTGGCAGCCATTACAGGACTCAGGTATAAAAGTCCCTGTGTCATGAAATTGAATGAAAAAAAAATGCGTAAGAATTTAAAGTGAGCACACCCTGACCCCAAAGGGGATTTGATGGGAGTCCCTCCAACAATTGGCTAGTCACAATATGGACTACTAATTGTGACCGCCATTATAGGACTTAGGGGCGCCGTTCCCTTTTAATGCATTGTACTAAATGCCAGTATTTGAGTAAACCTGAGCAAAATTTGAATTATGCTTTGGTAATCGGTTTAATTTCAGTAATTTTGCATTAGTCTTGTGACACAAAATTACCAAAAACGACATAATTGCGACCGCAAAAATGTCTACAGCAAATACACAGGAACAGAGTGTGTGTGGCTTCTGGCTGCTGCTGTTTGTGTTATATTGCACTTAGAGCTATTTTCTTTGCTCAAAATGCACCCTCTTGTCCATTTCCGACACAAGGGTTCATTTTGCTCTAAGAAAATTGCGCTAAAAGCTAGGTTAAGATCCTTGCATAATTTTGCATAACTTTGCTGTAATTTCATGCAATTTCACTTCAGCAAATTACACAAGTTTTGCCCAACCTTAGTTTTGAGGGTCAGAAAAAGTGGCACACATAAAGGGTAAAAACAGATTTAAATCTCAAAATGAATCATTTGTTAGCGGTTCCATACTAATTTTAGGAATTGTGGTGTGTTCTAAAGTGATTTTATCCTGTGAAAAGTGCTGACCCACCGCTGGGATTTAATAAACCATCTTTGAAAGAAAACTGTTTTCTTTCATGAATTTCTTTTAGAGGTTATAGAAGGAGTCCCAGAGGCTAAAATGAGAGCATATTTTCTATTGGTTCACACTATTTCCCTAACCCATGTGAAAACAAAGTCTGATATTTTGAGTAAAGCTCATACTTCCAACAGCAGCGCAGTTTATCAGTCAATTTCTCAGTGTACTAGTGCAGCTTCCCACAGTTTTCTAATGAACAACTAGAGCGTTAACAGTCTGTTTTTATGGAAAAAAACACTGTTGCACACCTGAGGACATCTTGATGGGATCAAAGCTGTAACATGTAAAGCATTTTCTTTAGAAAAGAGAGGGTTTTGTTTTGTCATAGAAATTATGGTTAGTGTTCTAGAAAGTTAAAATGAGCACACATTTTCTATGAGTTCTCATATATCTTCTTCTTCCATTTCAGTAAAGCATTCTGACATGCAGAGTGAAAGATATACCTCCAGCACCAGCAGTGGTCTGCCAATGTACTCCCTTGTAATCAACTATAGTTTTCCACAATTTTCTAATAAACAAATAGGGTGCTAACATTCTGTATTCATGACAAAAGTGTGGCACATAGCTATAGATGTAGATATAGATATACATGTCACACTACTGTTAGGTATACTATTAAAAACGTAGGGCCTTATTACGAGTTTGGCAGTCCGTGAACTGCCGTACCCGTGGTTGCGGTCCGACCGCTGTATTACGAGTTGTGCGTATTACTATTGCAAAGACCGCAGCTAAACCGCCAACACTGCCAACCATCTGCAGACCGCCGGGTTCGCAGTCACGGAAAATCAGCTGTGATAGGACGGTACAGAGAAGTTTCACATTGGTTGTGGTGGCACAAGAATCAGGAGTACCTGAGCAGACTTGGACGCCACACGATTTGAAGTGACAAAGAAAGGAAGGTAGGTAGCTATTTATTTCTGTTACTAAAACCATGTTTTTCGCACTCAATAAAATGTAACATGAATAAGATTATAAATCTTCACAACGCTTGCTAAAGTGCACTGTGAAAAATGAAAAATAAAGTGCTAATGCTAAAAATAGATTTACTTAATAATCAATCTTAAATATTACATTCTATCCCTGGACGGCAATCTTGGTAGTAAAATGCAAAACCATTATAAGCCGGGAGAAAAATTGACGATGCAATGTTCTAGAAATAATGGTTGGAAAAAGAGAGAATATATGTTTAAAACGTTTCCACTTTGCCCCTAAAAGCCATTTAATTGGGAAAGAGGTCTGCATCGTTGAAGCTGTTAGATAACGTTGTCTAGTACTTTCTAACCCAACTTCTTATTTCACAAAATAGTGTCAAGGACAACAGGGGTCCTAATTAGCGGGTTCGGAATTTTGCATTTATCAGTTATTGCCTTGGCTTGTGAGCAATTTGGTGAATAATGGGACAGCATACAAAACAATTTTCCCCAATGCAGAAAAGTATAGCCTGATGGCATGTGCGGATACCATTTCATAGCCAATGTCTGAGCTCAGTATGGTAATGCACGCCCACAGCAACTGAGCTAACACTTCTTTTTGCTGTGTGCAAAGTGTGCATTTTCCTGTGTTCCTACGCTTTGGGAAAAATCGTCGGAGGAGAAAAAAAACAAAATGTTAATGTATAAGCTGAATTTTATAATATTTTTCACAGATTCCGCTATGTAACCATGGGAGGGTGGAGGGGGGTGGAGGAGGGGTTGGGGGAGTTTTTGTAGGAGTTTATTGTTAGCCAAACGTGGCTTCTTTTGATGAATGTTTGTTTGTCCATTATGAAGCAACATCTTTTTGCTTGTTTGTTCAGCAATTTTCTGTGTCCACAGATTCTGTGTTCTAAGACAGGAGGGATGTAGTGAAAAGTAATAGCCATAAATTCGACTTTGTAGACAAGCCTTTTTGAACCTCCTTTCAAACGTAAGATTTTAGGTTGAAACCTGGACGTGTCTTACTGTGAACATGTATTTTCAAAGGGCTACATTTTGGGCCAGATGTTGCTCCATTAAACCAAACGTCATCCTTATCTGAGTTTCTTATGCGCTCTGCGCAAATTAAAGAGCAGACAGTGATTCGAATTGGTCTGGGGAGGCTTCTGTCCAAAATGCTAGTGTAGGGGTAAGTTTTGTTTGATTACTTTTAGTATTGGGATCAGAGATGGATTAAAGGCCAAATATATTAAAGGTTTTGCATTGTACTTGCCCACGCAATGTGATGCACGGTGAAGAAAACTTAAAATGATATTTAGCAAGCAAGCCACGCAATGCCACCTTGTGTGGCCCTGTGTGGCTTGGCAAATCTAGAGAAACAAGAGACATTGCAAATCGCTGCATTGCATTATTCTGCGTTGTGGAGGCGAAACATCGGTGCAGCATGGTTGTTCCCATACATCCACCCATGGATTCTGATACATTCCTAGATTTACCAACACTGGTAGACCTGAGAATACATCAAAATTGTACACCTTCCCACCAGAGGCGCAAGTAGGAGAAATATCTTTATTTCGCCTCTTTGTTTCCATTTTCTACATGTGCTGCATTGTGCAGCGCACGTAGAACGAGGAAATAAACAATCCTACCTACAACGCAGGTACCCATGCACCGTGGTTCAAGGGGGCCTGCACTAGTGCTAGACATCTCATTGTGTGCCAGCTCACGCAGAGGGCAGGAATGCACTGTATAATGTTAAATATGGAACATCCCTGTCCTCTCCCGTTCATGCAGTGCAGCAAAGTGGCTTGCTGTGATGCGCTGCATGAAAGTTAGATAAATCTGCCCCTAAGTGTTTTGTTTGGCGTAAAAGGCGAACATTAGAGATGAGATCTTGGAATTTAATAAGTTGAGATGTAGCAGATCTCCTCATCATGGGCCCAAACCCCGACGCCTGTAGCGACACCTGGTGTCCCCCCGCCCTCGGAAACCCGCCAACCCCCACAGACCACGCACGCAACCTGGGAATCATCCTGGACTCCGAGCTCAAAATGGACCGCCAGATCAACTCTGTCTCGTCTTCCTGCTTCCACACCCTCCGCCTCCTTCGTAAGACCTTCAAATGGATCCCCTCGAACACCGAAAGACAGTCACTCACGCCCTGGTCACCAGCAGACTCGACTACGGCAACACACTCTACGCCGGAATAAACAAAAACCTCATCCGCAAGCTACAGAACATCCAGAACGCCGCCGTAAGACTGGTCCTCAACCTGCCAAAACACTGCCACATCTCCCAGCACCTGCGCACACTCCACTGGCTCCCCGTCGAGGCGAGAATCACCTTTAAGATGCTCACCCACGCACACAAGGCCCTCCACGGCACCGGACCAGCATACCTGAACAGCCGACTCAAATTCCACGCACCCCAAAGGACCCTACGATCAGCCCAGCTCTCCTACGCCGTGGTCCCCCGCACTAGAAAGACCAGATCGGGAGGCCGCTCCTTCTCCTTCCTCGCGGCCAAAGCATGGAACGCCCTTCCGCTCCACCTCAGACAGACAACATCGCTCCCCATCTTCGCAAGAAACCTCAAAACCTGGCTCTTCGACAGACCCCCTCCTTGATGGAATGAAACCTGCACCCCCCCACCCCTAGCGCCTTGAGACCCTTACGGGTGAGTAGTCGCGCTTTAACAAACTCCTGATTGATTGATTGATTGATCTCCCCGGTCATGTAGGTAAGCTACCAAGTATTTATATTTATTCTTTTTAGTAATAGGCCGATCTCCCAGGCCACACTCCTTTCTCTTTTATTTTATGCCCAAAAATTACTATATTTGTTTTTTCAAAGTTTACAGTCATTTAATTTTCCTTTCATTAGTTATTCAAAACCTTTCGGATCTTATAAAGACTAGATCCCATTAATTCAAAAGGACCACGTCATCCACAAATTGGAGATGCGTTGATGACCGATGTTGGGTGGATGGGAGTCTATTGCAGCTAATGCAGCTAATGCAACTAATTGCACACTCGGAGATAAATAGATTAAAAAGCATCGGGGCATGCATACTCTCTTGTTTCAGCATTCTTGAAGTGTCAAATTTGGATGAAATTGGCATGTAGCAGGTGAACAGGAGTGTGCCAGCTTGCCAGTTTTTGCCAATGCAAGTTTCTGTTTATATGACGGAATGCCTGTAGTGAACTCAACAAAGCAGGTGTCAAAAAGTTGTTTCTTATGGATTACTTTTTCAATTGCCATTGATAATGCTACCAAATTGTCTGTCCAGCTAGACATAGGACCTGTTTTAGATCTTGGCGGAATAGGTTATGCTGCCTCTTTTTTAGCGGTCTTTCCGCCCTTCTACTTGGCAGTACGCTTGCCCTAATTCTTGGTGTAGATCCTTTTTGCTGACATCAGTTCACTAATCAATACAACAAAGGCCAAGCATTCTGAGATGTGAAACAGTTTATGAAGAAACATAATAATGGATAAGAGACAACATCATACATGATATAGGAGTTATCATGGGGAATGACAAGTGTCTTCTGAAAATGTTGCCTTTATGCATGTGATTTTGCTAATGTAAAACCAATGTTTGAGAGGCTTGAAGCAGGTGAAATCTGACAACTTGGTAACTGTTTTGTGGTCAAAGTTCACGATCTGTTATGTTTACATAGATACAATAACAATATTGTATATGTCATTTCAGCATCATCTGGGGCAGGCAAAGGAGAGTTGCCAACGTAGGTGGGGGAGCATCTGGCCACAGTGGTTCCGGTACCAACACAGAGGGACCCAGTGGCCCGGAGGGTGAGGGGAGTGCAACATAGGTCACCAGAGGCTCTACATTTTCTTCAAAGGCCTTCTTCAGTGAGCACTCCCTAGTAGTTGCGAACTACACTACTCCAGTTATACGGCATCCTTGTCAGCCATCAAGAGTAACATCTCTACCCTCCCTCTTGCCCCCCCCATTTGGCTAATCTAGGTCAGCTAAAATGTCTGGTATCTCCTTTGCTGCAGGCACCTAGCTCCCAGCCCGTCACCCCGGCTGCGATGAATGAGGAGGCTATTAATCCCCTCCGGAGCATTGCCGTAGGCCAGACTGCCCTGCTGAATGTTGCCCAAGGGCATAGCTGCCATATGCAACAAGTGGTAGCTTACCTGGAAGGCATTCACAGTGGTATGTCTGTCCTGCAGCAGTCTTTTCAAGATCTGGCCTCCTCATTCACCGCAGCCTTCCCAACCTTCTGCCCCACCTCCCCTACAATGTGTTTCTTTACATTTCTTAAATGTCATATTCACAGACATATGCATTGCACATTGATATGCTCTAGTTTGTATGAGCGATTTCTAAATGCACGAGTCTTGTGCAAATGTTAGCAGAAAAATCAATGGGTAACAGGTAAGAGTGTAGCTTTCTGTCAATTGCATCCACGACAGTGTTGGTTTTGTTCGTCTTCAAGCAACAGCAGCAGCGGCAGGACTTGCCTGATCATATCCATGACAAAACAGGAAGCGTGAAAGTGAAACAAAGTGAGTTTCACCCTTATATACCTTTCATTCCGCTAACTTGGGTGTGGAGGTTTGACCACCACAGGCACGTCTGTAGGGAGGCAGAGCGTGATTGGGCCGGTGGGGAAACTGGCAGTCCACCCTCCGACAGATGGTTTTGCCTATCCCGCTGTCAACGCGGTTGAGATTTCCTGATGATGATAGCGCAACCACAGCAGTCTGAAGAAACCTAGGTGGGAAAGTGCAAAACTGCTGCTGTGTAAGGCATTAGGGCACACATATACACCAACAATACCTTTTTAGTGTGTGTTCGCTAGGCCCTAAAATCTGCATACTTATCATTATCAATAAGCAAAATATGCCTCAATGTCTGTCAACATGTACTGCAATGTTGTACCAATATTGGCATAAACTAAAAAGCAGGTTACCTTTATTTTGATATTTCACAATGGTAACACTCACTTTAAGTCACTAAAGTGTATTTCAAGTGTCAAAATTCATACATTAAATCTGAACTGAAGTAGCTTAGCAATGTATCACATACTATCTACATACCTATGCTGTTGAAGACAGTCTGAAACTAATATGTGTGGGTATTGACAAAATGACTACTACAACATAATGAAATACATAGCCCTTGACACATTTCTAATACACTTCAGTACAGCGCAAAAGCATCTTCACATTTGACTCCTAAATATCTATAGTTATTTGATCCTTGTTGTATCTTTGTAAAATGGTTTCACTGAATATGCTGGCTTTTACTATAGTCAAAACATTGTAGAACATCACAGCAATCATTACATGTAATGACTCATATATGATATTTACTTCAAATATTGAAATGTGAATCACAATATGCAACATAGTACCTATAAGCATTTCAACATTTGCCTTATGAGTCATGTGTTTGGCCTGAATCTGAGTTTTCCTGATGAGATACTCCTACATATATGTGATGGGACATTTTGTCTTCCAAAATACGTTCAAGTTTCTCATTTTACCCCATCATTGATTGCTCATCCTGACATGACAAGGGACATTGAGGAATGGTTTTAGGTTTTTGTTACTGTCACCATTGTGTACACATTCCTGTATGTGTCTTATCAAAAACTATATGTATATCTCAGTTATTTGGGCAAAAGCAGACTGCCTTACACACACATTTGTGAATCAGTAAGACATCATGCAAATCTGTCACTGTTTAACATGTATGAAACAGGTTATCTGATGCTGAACACAATATGGATATGTCTTGATACGAATACGTAGCCATCACCCTTCTGCTGTCACTAGTCATTTTGGATAAAATGCTCACTGTGGGTTGTGTAGAATCCCAACTTACCAATGTGATGGTTGGTATACCACTCTATCATAAGTGCCTAGAATGCTATGTCACCTGTAATAGGGCTACCAAAACATCATCCATATCAATGAAGAAGCATCACACCTGACACAATAAAGACTAATTGCCTATTGGGTACAACTGACCCTCATGACAGTAAACAACATGATGCATATGTGGAGTTTAGGCAACCATGTGTCTGCTCATAACAATCCATTGGTTGTGGACAGGAATCAGGTGGAATTATAATTAAAAAAACAATAGACATTTCACATCATCATCCACCTTTTACACAATTGTCACCTTCAAGAACTTTTCTAGAGTGTTGGTCATGGGTCACCCTGAATGTTGATGGCCAGAATCCTAGCTGTAACAAAAAATAGGTCATGTAATATGGGTAACTCTGATATGAACCTACCCCCTTGTTGCTGCTGTTGGGCTGTCGACTGCCCATCAAGCTCCGGATGGGTCACTGCAAGAATACAGGCCATTAGGGGGGTCAGGGTGTGGCACAAACCCCTCATACATTGGGAGGACATCCAAAGCTGGACTTCTGTGATCTTACGGGTCCAGCATCTTATGTCATCCCACCTCTTGTGGCAATGGACCCTGCGCTGCCTTAGATCACCAGCGTCCACACCTTCCTGGCGATGGCCTTTCATGTGTTGTGCTTCTGATGGGCATTGACCTGTATGGATACATGAAAGGAAAGAGCAAACAAGGGTATTGTGGCTTTTTGTTTGTACTGCTGTCACACAAATTGTCTTCAGCTATCAGTAGCATAAGTTACCATAGAACATGTGGATTGTCACATGCTGACCTAAACCAATATCCTTATACACACTTTAATAGTGACCTGTTGCCCATCCTCATCCCATGTCATGGTCTAAACACACAAATCCAGGCCTGTGACACCATCTAGCCCAGGGGCCCCTACATAATCTGTGAAGTGACCTACTTCTGATCAGTGCAAAATATTGTGAACTACTGAAGGCTAAACATTAATAATGATGGCACAGTGAATAGTAGCCACTGTAAATAAGGAGCTTGAAGTTTGGACATGACATACAATTAAATGTGAGTTTTAGGAAAAGTGTTAGCTCAAGAAGTCAGGGAACTCTCCTTTTCAACTGTTGCCCATTTAAAAGCATTCAGGGGCATATTTTTGGCACACTTCAAATTTTGACCTGCAAAGGATAAATTTTCTTAACAGTTGTACCTCAGTGCATTAGTTGTATGACCCTGTCACCAGGCCCAGCCTGGCCCATGATTCTGAATGAGCACTGCTGAATGACAGGCCTTGCTATCTGCAGTCTAATTATCATGATGTCACATGAACACCACCTTTCCTCAACTTTTACATTACATAGATCACCTTGTGCCCATCCAATAAGTGACCTCAAGGAGGTGTGCTACTCTGAAGGTGCCTGGGAGCTACTGTTAGGTCCCAAACAACATTTTGGAGAGCCCTGGTCTAGGCTGAGTGATTTGTCGGACTATATACATAGCTAATATCATTTTCAATTTTCGTTTACACACTACATACATATCTCCAGGTGTAAAGAATATATGATGTTTTTACCATTTACCATGATGTTATTTGGCAACTTATCACAAGTACATTGAACATATACATGCATAGATCTTTACATACACACCAATTTGAATCTTTAAACATATTGATGGTACTGTATATTTGACATAGGAGAGTGCATACAAATCCCTAACATCATTGTCCTATGTAAGGAAAATATTATGTGGCACTTAACATCAATCACTCCACTTCACTCTGAAGCTCAAAGGCACATTGTAGCTTGTTTAAATGGAAAAGAGTTGGACAGATTCACATATGTATGCCAGACATGTACCTGTTCTTCTGGTGAGCTGTAGATCTTGCAATATAGGAAAAGGACCTCCTCTCAATATTCAGCTGAGTTGGACACAGCCATTGGCCTACTACCGTTAAGTTCACCAAAGTTAGCCTATGGTTGTGTCCATTGTGGAGTTTAACACCCACTGCGTGGTCAACTTCCGCCACCATCATCTGATTCCAAATATCCTATTGGTGAGGTCAGGCACTCGCCATTTTAGGACTTCAAACTAGTGTGTTAGTGACTGTTAAGTGCATCACCATCACTCCAAATGGGGGCTAGTTTGTTCATATAATCACACTTCGATGGACACTTATTTTTTTAAAATAAACATTTATATGTAGTGCTTTACTGTGCTGAAACGCGATATTATCGCAGTGTTGTGCAAATCTCTGTCAACAATATTTTGGGGGGAAATTTTTTTTTCAAAAAATGTGTCAATTATACATTTGAAATGGATTAATTACACATTGATTTTTCTGATTCATATCAAGGGCATAAATGTCATTTGTGATGGTTAAAGGACAAGAACCAAATGTTGCATCGAAATATGTGCTACACAATATACATTGTGTTAAAATGCATGACTTTTGTGTTACTCATCCAATATTTTGCAGAAGATGATGTGAAAAATGTTCACATGTTTTTCCAATTCTGACACATGAACCATGGGAGATTGAGGAGATGTACTGCTTCAGGTTGAATAGGCAAACTATACTGGATTTATGTCATTAGCTGTAGCCAGATCTTCAGCCTCACAACAGAAATCCCACATCTGTTACATCAATTGGCAAAATCAAGTCTGTACATTATTATGTGGCCATAGGATCCTTCCAATACACTGTGGCAGTATCTGGTGGTATGTCACAATCAACTTTCAGTGGTATGCTACAAGAAGTGTTATCTTCAATGATGAGACACATCAACAGCTTCATCCAGTTTCCACAGCAGCAGCATTTTGCCAATGTGAAGGTTGACTACTACGGTTTTGGTTGCCTACCACAGGTGGTTGGAGCAATTGATGGCACACATATTTCCTTTGTGCCATCACAAGCCAGAGAACAGGTCCACCGGAATTGAAAGAACTTCCATTCAATCAATGTGCAAGTTGTCTGCTTACCGATATTTGTACATCACAAGCATCTGTGCCCGTTTCCCATTCTCTGCCCATGATTCCTTTGTACTACGAAACAGCCCTGACCACCAGCAAATGTCTCAACTTGGACCTGAGTGGGTCTGGCTTGTTGGTCAGTACAAGCTTTCATTATATTGTTTGGGGTATTACTAGTTGCATAATCTGAAATTGTGTTACATTATTTTTGTTTTTTTGTGTCTTCCATCTAGGAGATTCAGCTTATCCCAACCGAACATGGGTGATGGCATCGCTGAGGAATCCAACTATGTCTGGGGACGTCTGCTTCAATGAGGCCTTTGGAAGAACACAAGGGCCAGTGAAGCGGGCTTTAGCACTAGAAAAGGCTATGTTTCGTTGTCTGGACAAAACTGGTGGAGCCCTCCGCTAGTCACCTGCTAAGGTGTGCCAAATCACCATGGCCTTCTGCATGCTCCACAACATCCTCCTGCAATGGAACATCCTTTACATTTCAGAGGATTGAGACCATGAAGAGGCTCTGGATAAGGATCCTGATATGCCCAATGAAGATGATAGTGGTGAAGAGGAAGGAGTTGACTTACGTCTAGATGTCATTGACAATTTCTTCTCATGAGTGTAAGTATATCTTTACATGTCATGTCTTTCACCATTACAGCAACTATTGATGTGGTGATGAGTGAAGTATGTAGTTGTACTTTGTTGAGAAGGGCAAGTTCAGGGAAAATCCAGCCAAAAGTGTTTGTGGATCAAATGGTGGACACATTAACTACTGTGTTCAGTTACATTGGTTATTTCTGAATGTTTTGTGAAACTGTGCCCTCCAAAGGCTGGCTTTGTAATGTGGCGCTCATGTTCTGTGTGATTGGTAATGTTTTAAAAAAAAAATCTGTTTTAGGTTCCTTCACCATGTCAACTTCATTTGGACATTTCAGAGTTGTGACATTTGCAGGCATATGGTGCTGTTTTCAAGTACAAAGGGAACCTGGGTTGATTCTGGGAAAGACAGACACTGACTTTGGAAGCACAAATCTTATACCAAGGCAACTTGTATTTTGATTGAATGGGAGTTTGAAGATTACATTGGACTTGTTCTCTGTCGTGTATTGACACTAAAGCAATATGTGTGCCATCATTTGGTCAAAAAATATGTGAGAGTGGAGTCAAATCATGATAATCTCCCTTCACATTGGTAAAATCCTCATTGTGCATTAAGTGTATGTGGGTGTTGAAGTGTCAGATCATTGTGGAACATAATTCTTGTGGCACACCATTAAAACGTGGTTGTGAAATTCCAACTGATACTGGAAAAGTTGTTTGTAATGATCCTGTGTATACAAAATGCAGTGCTGCCATGGGTTTGTATCTTGGTGTTATTGCTGTGGTATTTCTTATTTGAGCCCGAAGATCTGGCTACAGCTGATGAGATGAATCAATGATAATTTGCCTATGCTATTTTACTGTTTTATACATATCCCTTTCTTCCATGTTGGCGGGGTCTTGAACTGGAAATATGCAAACTGGACTTAGTATAAGTTTAATGTATGGATTGTTATGTTTGTGCTGATGTTGACAGACAGGTATTGGTCAAATTGAATAAACATAGTAGTTCATGATTGAATGGTATGACATATTTTGGGAGTCATGTTTGGGAACTTAAAATAAACATTACCTACTTGCAAATCAACTATGTTGACATAATCTTCTGATGTTTTGTGATTGATGGAATAAAACAAAGGCTTTGATAGAGTTGAGATATATAACACAAGTCTATGACTTTTTGACTTGTAAATTTAGTGTACTAAACGTGATGAAATTAAAGAGGGTGAACGTAATTTGAATGACATTAAAAAACCTTTGGAATCTATCAAAGTATCACTATTTTAAACTCAATGAGATATTAAGTGAGAGAGAAGATGGATAGACTAAGAGAAGCAGGTATGGAAAGAGGATGCTAAACGTATGCCTCTCTCTTATAGTCGTCTGAAAATATGTTATGTCATGAAGGCTAAAAATCTATATCTCCCTCATAGATTTTTAACTGTATATTTTCATATCTGCATTAGCATCTCAAGGGTCATTTACTTCATCCTGCTCTAGGGGAAAAATGTTAGGTCAAACATATCCTTTTCCACAATTTGGTGTCCATTTCCTCATGAATATAGAGTGCTTGCACTCTATTTATTCATTAAAAATATGTGCTGACATACTGTAAATCACTGGGGACTCAACTGACAGACTGCTGCTGCTGTTGAAAGTACATGTTTTACTCAGCCCATCAGACTTATTTCTGACATGGATGATGAAGATATTTGAGAATTTATAGAAAATGTGTCATAATTTTAGTCTTCAAGAATACTAACTCTAATTTCTATGACAAAATAAAACCCAGAATTTTGTTCATCGCAGTCTCTTCTATACAGCATCCTTTAAGTTCTACAGCTCCTATTCCAGCAACATGGTGTTCAGAAATGCCACACGTCTGTCATGAACATAGAATGCTAGCACTCAAATTGGTCATTGTATTTGTAGGGAATTACCATCTTTTGCCTGATATACCCCTTGCCCCTCCCCAATTTTTGCCTATCTGTTTCTTCCTCTATGTAGAACTCTGAATAGCTTACTCCTCCTAAACAGTAGTAAAGTGGCTGTGTTCCCCTTTTGACATGGTTGAATTGGCATAATGCTCATTGGCATGATTAACTTAGCAATAAGTCCCTAGTATATGGTGCAAAGTGTACCTAGGGATTGTAAGTTAAATGCCACTAGTGGACTGCAGCACTTATTGTGCCACCCACTATAGTGGCAGTGCAAACATGGCTTCAAGCCTACCATTTTAGTGTTGTTGAAGCAGTTTTTAAACTGCAATTCAACCTGTGAAAATAACCCCTTTTGAAAGGTCTAAATCTTCTTTTTAACTATTATTAAGTCAACCCTAAGATGGCCATTTGGTCCCTATGACAGGGTGCATGGTTTTTAAGACTAGGACTTGTAGAAAATGTATAATGAACATGTCCTCATAGTGACTAGCACCGAAAGCTATTTTCACTGTTGCAAGGCTGGCTGTCCCATAGAAAAACACTGGGATGTAATATTAGATTTCGCAATGCCAATTTCAGCTTGGAAACTCCAAGAAATGTCATTCTTGGATGTGTTGTAATATTTATTTAAAGCCAAATTCACTAATGAAGTCAGATGTTTGATGAATATTAGAGAAAAGGTACGTTTTAAAAGTTACATTTTCCCAGCCTAAAGGCTTGGGAGGCTAATTTGCATTAGCTTCCAATTGCAATCCTCTGAATACTCATACACACCCAATTTAAGGTGTGAAAACTGCTCCCAGAGCAGAGACAAAGGCCTAGGTTTGTGGAGTTGTGTTCTGTTCCTCTTGAATAATGGCCGTCTGGGAAGTGCTCAGGAAATCAATTCAGTTCAAAGGGGCCTCCTCTATCACAGACACACAGTGCCTTCTCTATCTGTGATATAAGACACCTCTGTTGGCTCCTTCCTTTGTTCCCCTAGTCAGCTAGGCTTCAATACCAGTATGGAGGGAGCTGCCCCAGAACCGACTTGAAGTGACCACAGGAGGTGTTGCTTATTTCCCTGGCCACACTTCTGGGTTGAGCACACAAGCTTTGCACAAGGGAGAAGGGTTTTATCATCTTAGATTTAGGCAGAGAGGAATACTGTGTAAATGTTTACAGTAAGGCATGCAGGAAATGCTGCAAACATGTGTAAGGTAACCTCTGGGAGCTTTACCCCACAAGCTGGTGCCAGACATGTATGTGGCATCCCCATTACCTTCCTCAGAACAATTCTGGACCAGAGGAGGATCAAAGAGGACTGAACCTTCTATCTGAGACCTGAAGGACTGGACCTGCCCTTTACTGTACCCAGGACAAAGAAGTGGACTCCAAAGGTTATGAAGCTGACCTCCTATTCAAGTTATAAAGATACAAAAAGCTGCAAGAGGCCTTTCCTGAAGATTCACAGCTTACCAGTTCCAGCTGGACCTGCCCTAGACCCTGCTGGTGGCCTCTGAGGAGTGAGTCATGACCACCAAGAGATGCTCCTGAGGTCCTGGAACCCGTACATGGGTGGTCTTCTCCTGCCACCACTGAAAACTTGGGCAGTTTTGGCTCCAAAGACCTGCAGAGGACTGGGACAAACCTTGCAAGCCAATTCAACCAAAGTGCATTGCCGTTCGGCTGAAGATTCAGTTTTCCTCTATCTGAGCTTTTCTGCAGCAGCAAATCCGATTCAGATGGACATCGCAGAGAAGGTATCCAATTTTGCAGAGCCTTCTGTTGCTACAGCCTGAAGCCTTGGCCTTCTGGAAGAATCCAAGATCAAAAAAATTGACTATGTACGAATGAAGAGGTCTTAACTGGGCGAAGGTGCCAGAATTGTTTGGTTGGCAAGGGACCTTCATTGGTCATCAAATTCGAACTTCTCCCGCTCAGAGATTTTCCACCAAAAAACAATGGCTTCACCAGGACCTGCCTCTGATGGACTTCCAACCTTGTGGATCCCTCCTTGGCTACATCTTGCTGCCTTGACTCACAGAGGATTTTGTGCTTTAATTTTTGAGGCCAGATGTACAAAACATTTGTCTGCGGCAAATTGCCTGATCCGCAGAATTGGGCCGTTTGCGACCAGCAAAATGCTTTTTAAAATGTACAAAATCCAAAATGCGATTCAATTACTTATTACCCTATCGCATTTTGCATTTGAGATTTAGTATTTGGAAGGGGCGTGTTTAGGGCGTCCCTTCCAAATACCGATTTGGTATGGTATGCATTGCTGCTTTGCAACCGAGTTCCGGTCGCAGAACAGTAATACTTTACCACCAGTTTAAAATTGGTTGTCACCCATTCACAAAGGGGAAGGGGTCACAAAGGACCCCTTTCCCTTTGAGAATGTAAATAAAAATAAAAATATTTTTAAGAACTTTTTTCTTTTTAAATGCATCCTGTTTTCCTTTCTTATCAAAAAGCAATCACAGACGTGGTGGTCGGCTGTGATTCCTAATGGGTCTCAAGTTGTGACCTACCACATTAATATACATGAGGTAGGTCTATTTATGACACACTAGGAATCACTAATGAAACTCAAAAGAGTTTCATACATTAGAAATACTGATTTCTTAACTGTGATTCAGAGAAAACCGCAATTAGGAAATCTATATTTTTAAAGTTAGTAAATCTAGCCCTAAGTCCGAAGGTAAAACTCCTGATCATATCGAACCTGGTTTCTGGTTTCTATTCCCAACTCTCACTCGATCACAATCAGTTTCAAATCACCCTTCAGTCCCGGTCTACCAGTTGACTACCTTAGGCTTTATTTTTGTTCAAAAATGAACATGTCTGGTTCCCCTTAGTGGATTTGTGGATTTTATGGTGTCAATTAATTTAGGAGCATTTACTCTATTTTTCTCAAATTTGTTTTTTTTATTGTGTTGTGTTTAACTTTATTACTGTATTAGTACGGCACATATACTTTTCATATTACCTCTAAGTTAAGCTGGTCTACTTTGTCCCATAGCTAGCAGGGGGTTGAGCTCAGGTTAATTTAGTGACTTTAGTGGTTCACCCTGGCAAGTATTGTGTTTGTTGCTGAAGGTGGGTAGACACCTCTCTTAAATAACAACCTGATTTCTTACAGAAACTCTGCGGTGAAGCAGTAACACACAGAGGAACTCCCCTGACAGTTCGGTATTCCTGTGAGAGGTACATGTTTTACTAAGAATATCAGACGTTTTTCTTCCATGGCTGAGGAAGACAGTTGTGATATTATAGAAAATGTGTTCTCATTTTAGCTTCTGGGGCACTTATCATTATTTCTATGAGAAATGCATGTGAGAAAACAATTTTCTCTCAAACATGGTTGATCAAATTCCAGCAGAGGGACGGCATTTTTCAGATAGTGAAATCACCATAGAACTTAATGCAAGTCTTAAAATTAGCATATCACCACTAATAAATGATTACTAAAATCTGGTATTGCCCTTTCTATATGCACCTTTTTGTAAGCCTCAAAGCTTTATGTACAATGCATTTCAATGGAACACAAATTGTGGCACCATATTACCAAAATATTTCCACACCTATGCTGCTTGTAACCTTCCACCTAAATAGTCCATGAGAAACACACTACTTAACAACATTTTTTGTAAATTCCAGCCCATATTATAGGGTCTCATTTATTAAGCAATAGCATCTGAGGGAGAAGGCATTCCCAGGTAGATATTGACCCAGGTGGAGTCAAAGGGTCCTCGACTTCACATATGCCTCTCTGACTCCACGCAGTTAATATCTACATGGGGAGCCCTCCCACTTGTATATTAGTGCTTAATTAATCTATATAAGTATTGCCATTCCTTGCTCATTATGACAACATGCTTTCCATCAGTATTACAAAATTGCTTGTGGCTTATAGCGGTACATAATAACTTCAGTAAAATGTATTTGCTTTAAATCTCATTTAAAAATTCTACAAGTAGTCCTAGCTTGAAATTTTCTTCCTAGCTATTTACATTCAGTTTTTGTAAATAAAGAAGGCATCTGATAATGAGTGGGACCTTTTAGAGTGTGTTGATTGTGCACTTAGTGTTATTACAGTTTTAGGACTACTTACAAGAGGTGAGGTCCATCTTCCCCTCAGGATTCTTCTTTCTGCCACCTCGTCTCCTGGAGTTGGGAAAGGACTGTGTGACCTAACTCCTTGAATCTGCATATTAGTCAAAGCAATGGGCCCACCAGGACCTGCCACATGTTCCGAGTACTCCAATGTCATTTAAGTATAGCTCAGGGAGATGATTTCTTCCTTAAAATAAACTGCCAGTTTGAAATCAAACATTGATGCCAGTACAGCATACATTTACCAATGGCACAAATGTAAGAGTCTGTGGCATACCAGTGGTGCCATGGGACCTAGGTCAACCAAGGCAATGAGGCAATTGCTTGCTATATCAGTGGGAAAAACAGAAATAGTGAGGAATCAGTGAGGCAGTGGGTCAGTATGTGATATGAGCTCTGGATTGAGGTTGAGTGAGGCTCCACCCAGGGAGTTGAGGTGGAGTCCTTGCTCTAGCCCCGAAGTCTAGAGTTCTAAGTGGTAAAGAACAGGTAGCAGGAGCTCTGAGGCTGCTTTTGCCTTTATATTCAAGAAAAGAAAGGTGGAAATCGTCAACCTATTTTAGAGAGACTAGCTCGCTGATGGGGAGAGTAGTTTTGCTCTGAAAGACTCACGAGGAACAGAGCCCCTCGTCAATATAATCAATCCCTGTGGGTGGAGGCAGCGATTGTATTCACACAATGCAAGGTAAGCTTTGATCCGCATTATTCTTTATATTTTAATAAGTTTAAACAATGTTGGTATTAATACCTAACCTGTAGCAAGAAAAATATTGACTTGACATAAACAATGACGGTTAAAAAATGTAGGAGTCATTTTATCCTCATGAAAAGCAACCTATAGCAATAATAGAAAATGGAGGAAGCAGAAAATCATGTGATGTTGGTGCTTTAGAAGGTCTTCTCCCCACTATCCCCAAATTCATTCCTGAACAGAAAGTCCTATCAACAGGAGAACAATTCTGAAAAAGGAAAGAAAATGTGGCAGACATACCCCTGGTTTCAGATGCGTCTCATAAATCAACATACAGAGACTGCTTCCTTTAATAATCTGCCTCTATCCTCTAAACCCAAACATATTCAATGTCAAGGAAATAAGATAGACAATGCCACAACAAAAGAAAATCAGATAAGAGAATTAACCTTAGACTTCACACCACCTGACGTGGATTTAAGCAGGTTATCCCAGGAAAAGAGGAATTCCTTGAGATATTTTAAAAGCATACTGAGAAGAGACTGCAATAACGGTCTTTCTTGTTTATCCAAACTCTCGCTGAATGACGCTTTTCACCCCAAAGGATAATATATTCATGTATCTGAAGCATTACATACTCTCCAAAGAATTCTTGAATCAATGATGTGACTTATTGAAAAACCATAAGAAACTAAGACCACAATCTGGAAATTTTAACCGCTTCATTAAAATCTTTAACTAAACAAAATATTATTGAACAAGAAGCACATTTAGAGTCTCCACAAAAATATATACCTACTGAGATTAATAACAACAATTAGCAGAAAATAACCAGAAACAACAAGATCATGGGCTATGCAAATAGGGATAAGACACCCAAATAATGAAAAAGAAAAGCGTAAGCCAACAGCTTCAAGAAATGTCTCTTCACTATGGATACTATTCTCTGAAAGACTTGAGGATTCACAAAGGCAAGCCCGTCTGTGCCCATCTGTGCCCGGACTGCACCCTGCACCAGTACCCTGGTCCTTCTCAATCAGAAAGACCTTCCCCCTTGAGCTACTCTAAAGATTTCTTCTGAGCCTGAGCCATAAGAGTAAGCTACCTCTATGCACACTATTGGATTTTAATGACCTTTATCACTGTGCTAACTGTACTTACCCTGACTTTGGCTTTAGGTTGCCTTACCATTTTGGTTTGGAGGGAGCATCTACTAATGATTACAACTCCTTAGCTGAAATAGTAGTCAATCAGGAGACTAATACTCACAAGGAGAACCTTAAAGGCCTTCTAATCAATGCTAGGCCCCTGATTTAGCATAACACAGAGTTCACATATTTTGTGCTTACATTTGACCCAGACTTGGTAGGCAGACTTGTCGGTGGCCTAGCCTTTGTACATAAGCTGAAATACTACATATGGAACTGCTCAAATGTATAGCTTGTGTGAGACCACTGAGTCATTCTCTGGCATCTTAGTATACAGGCCTCCGGGCCCCAGGTCTTTGTTCCTGACTGAATTCGCAAATATGATTAAACAATATCTGACTAAAAATAAGGCATTTCTAATGGGTGACTTGAACGTTCACCTTGAGGAAACCAAGTGTACGGTCTCCAGAGCATTGATCAACACCATGGCCTCCCTTGGACTTCTACAATTGGTTAGAGCCCTGACACATTTAGCGGAACATACCCTAGATGGGGTTTTCTCAAATGATGCCAGGTTGTCTGTGCAAGAGGTGTTACCTCTAGCGTGGTCAGACCATCTGGCAGTAGCTTTCACCTTTGTGTCCTCCTCCATGCAGATCAAAGACCCCTAGCCTACCCCTATGACCCATAAAAGAAACTGGAAGGGGGTGTTGGCAGAATCATTCTCGAGTGCCCTTGGATGTAACCCTTGCTTTGAGGCTGAGGATGAGGATTCGGGAGCCGCCAAATTAGCAGCCTGGTCAAACTCTGCATCAGATGTGGACGCACCTATCAAAAGCGTAAAAACTTATAGGAAGGGACCCACAGCCCCATGGTTCATCAAAAGGTTAAGACTATTGACTCAAACTTATATAAAAACGAAAAGGAAAACCCAATAACTGCCTTTCAGGATATAATCTTGAAAGCAACAAACACGATTTCCCTCATAAGTATGTGGCCAAACAGCAAAAAAGAAAACATGAAAAACAGTTCTCATGAAAAGGAAATTTCAGTGGCCATAAACAAACTCTCCCAACACCAATACATTGATTTCTCAGTTATTAGGAATAAAGAAATGTTAACATTATGGAAAAAAAGAAAGAGAATTTGCATAAAACAAAAGAGGGAGGTACTCAACAAGACATGGATTGCCCTACATCAAGAAATAAAGAATAAAAATTCAAGCCAGTTCTGGAGTCTCATTGCAATGCACAGTGGCTTAAAATGTTCTTTACCAACTATCCCCATTCCTGTGTCAGAATGGATCGAATATGTGTCCACTCCATATTGCCAGAATTCAACAAATATTTACTACACTTTTCAGCAAATCAGAGTTTGCAACACAGCCAACAAGTAAACAAATCGCTGCAATGGGCCAAGACAAAATCCCCAAAAAGTTCTGAAAAAGGATGAGGCAAATTTGTACTTCCCTTTTTGATCATTGTTACCAAACAGGTCAAATTTCCTTCTCTTGGAAGGGGAGTATTATTAAACCACTACATAAAAAAGGTTCACAAATATTGATAGCTAACTACTGTCAGATTCCTCTACTGAATGCATCGGGAAAGATCTTTGCAGCTAGGCTACTTGAGCATCTTCAGGATTGGGCAACTATCAAAGGAATTATCCCAAGAGAACAGGCAGGCTGCAGACCTAGCCACTCAGAGATGGACAACATTGCGATGATCCAGGCTTTAATAGAACAATATGTGGTAAGAAAATCACAAATCCTGTATAGTGCCTTCATTGATTACTCAACGGCATTCAACAAAGCTGACAGGCCAACCATCTAGAAGAAATTTAGCTCATTGGGCATCCCTCCGAACTTACAGAGACTACTTATAACACTATGTTCCTCTACTTTGTGCAGAGTGTTAATGGAAGGAAGGAAGGGCCTAACCCCAAAAATGCAAACAAAGAATGACCTGAAACAAAGCTGCCCATTGGCCTCTTTACTTGTCTTTCTATTTCTCAATTCAATTGCAAATGTACATAATTTTCAACCATGTATCACATCTTTGTATATCCTAATGTATGCAGATGATGTGGTTTTATTTGATCTTAACCCACTTGGTCTATATTGGAATGCAAAGTGGAATATTTATTCAACTGGACTCCAGCAGAAATCAAGCTCTTTTAAAAAAACTGCATGTCGAGACTTAGGGCCTGATTACGAGTATGGCGGTCTTGAGACTGCCGTTCCATTGTTGGCTGTCCGACTGCCGCCTCCTCAGCAGTCCAACCCCCTGATAATGATCAGTGCTGTCGGACCACCACAAGACCACTGCCCGCATGTCTGTAGCCGCAGCGGCAGAGTTAGAGGCAGCCCACAGAGGCAGTCTCGGCTGTGTTCACGCTGGGCAAATAACAAACTACCTTTCCGACGACCTCGAACAACTCGTAATCGGACCCTAAGTCACATAAGTGACATCAATCATTGAATGAACCTACAATACATACATCTTTGTTGGCTGCTACAGACAAAATATATTCACAAATGTATTTATCTTTCAACCTATAACATGGTGTTAGGCAGATTATTTTGTTACTCAGGTTAGGGTTGCTTCCTCTAAATGCCTATAAAAGCTGTTAGTACAATTCCACAGGATTGTGTGATTTGTGTCAGGGAAGAATCCAGGGCTCATGACATACACTTGATATTTGACCTGCTGTCACAGCAGCGCACCATTGTTATTACAGGTGAGTGGTAAACTCCACTCCCCTTGCTGAGTTCGCAGAGTTTTGCCTATTCTACAATCCACCTGGAGCATGGAGTTCCAGAAAATCTCTGCTAACTGCCACATGGCAACGTTTTTTGAGAAAATCAAGCACTAGACTGCTTCACTGCAAGATTTCTCAAGGCAGTCCGTTGCTGCAGGTCGATACAGCTCGCATTGAGAAAGCTGCTGCTCTCATTAAGAAAGCTGCCACTCGAGTAGAAAATCTACTTGAGTGCCAGAAAGAAGCAGATCTCTCTGGCACACCGTGTGGTGCCGTTCACGCTGATTGTACAGTGCAGGACAAGCTCACAGCGCTAAAAATCAGTGTGAGCAACGCACCTACAGAAATGTTGCCACTAGCAGAACTCTGCAGAATCTCGCAGAGTTTTTAGGTAACTCCATGGAATTCCGGGGAGTGAAACTCCATCAGTTCTCCCCAGCCCTAATCTTTATACATCTCCACTATATTTTAAGTTCAGCATAACAAGTACAGATGAAAAGCTAAGTTTTATAAGGCCTCCCCCAAATAAATGTGTGTGTTATAATGCATTTCATTTTTTAAAATCTTTTCTGAAATTTTTTAAATGTTTTATGTATTTGCACACTTGGCTCTACAGTTTGATTCTGGTAATATTATTTTATTTTATATTGTTTTTTCCTGTTGGGGTCTTTAATCAATAAAGACTTTTGACTTGATTCAGTGAGCACCTTAAGTCTCTGGGCCCTGGTGCCAGTGCACCTGATGCTTCATGATGATCATTATAGGAATCTACTACTGCTCTCTTGCACATGATATGTAGGTAATATGTATGCCTAGGAAAGCATGCACCAATGCTCTCTTGTGTATAGGCATTAGACAGGAAGGCCTACTAACCTACACGAAAGGTAGTTTGGATGTAAATATTTACAATGTTGCTTCCTGATTGCTGTATACGTTCCTGTCACAATGCTTCATGCTTCACAGATAGGAACATGATGAGAATCCTACTCTGATTTCTTCTGAATGTTTCCTGTGTATTTACTCAATACATTGCCATCTTGTGGGCATTCATGACTATCTAATTCCAAATATCAATGTCCTTGACTCCCTTGGAGAATGTTAGTGGAGACAACGATGAAGTCATTTGCTCATTTTTTAAGGTTGGTTCTAGACTATCACCAAATATTGGTTCCTATGCACTGTAATCTTAATAAGTGCACACGGGCAAGAGACACAACAGCATGTGTGAGCAATGACATGCATTGGGGAGCACATCCACCTAGTGACACACTGGAATAGAAGTCCTGTTGACAAATATTATGACAGACATCTTCTTCAATGCTTTGTGACATTCAGATGATGGGTTATCACCCCAGCTGCACCTGAAATTACCAGGTGTGATAATGGCAGACACAATTATATCCATTGTAGAAGTGTATTTGGCATACCCGATAGAGCTCCAAGGCAGGTAGAAGGCACAGTGTCAGGCAAGCTCTTACTGGCCCCCTTCAACAGCGCAGAGGGAGCATGCATCACTTCTGACCAGCAGCCCAGGAGCCTGCCATGTCACATGTAATGTATATTTATTAATTTATTTTGAATGAATTACATTTTTCATTATGTTAGCCTGTAAAATTAATGATTTTTTGTATTAAAGGAGGGTAAGACTTTAAAAGTTTTTCAAATTAACTAATAATTTAGGGGCATCTGTTGTAATTTGGCAGCACTTAAGTTAAGCATTGGCTGAAGACAGCCTGTATTTAGAGGCTAAATTGTCCGCTTTGTGGAATCCATTTTGTATTTCTGGCAGCCATTTTGGCTGCCATGTGCTACCATGTGCTCACCATGTGCTCTGTCCTACCTTCCTGTCAACTGCTCTTGAAATCTGCCTAGAGACAAGTTAAATTTAGTTCCTCTTGCTTTGCACATGCTCAGTTGAGCTTGCAGCTGTTTCAAGTTTATAAATGTCAGGATGTGTCTACTAAAAGTAGAAACTGTTAGCTCCACCCACTTGTCGACTGTGCATTCTCTGTATGACCTTATATGTACCTACAACCAGCATTTGTGTTTGTACCGCCTTCATTTGAGCCCCTGTGTGGGTATAAAAGGACCAGGATCCTTCCATTCAGTGTGCTACTTCATGCATTACTGAAGGGTGATGTGTGAATGTTAGCTCCACCTTATAAGGTTTAATAAACTCTGTCTTTTATATTTCAGTTTCTGTGCCAACTTCTTCCTAAGTGTCTGAGGACTCTGTGCAGAGAAGGGAGAACCCCTAAGCACTGGTAGGCCTTGCTGAGGCTCACTATTACATATGTATGAAAAATGCTTTTTGCGATTCCCAAATAGCGATTCTTAACGAATCGCTATTTGAGAATCGCAAAATGCAATGTATGTAGGTTTCGCAATCATAATTGCGATTCCTACATATTCCTTAATTGCGAATCGCAAATTGCGATTCGCAATTAAGGAATACCTTTCTATTCATTCCTATGGGCCTAGAGGCCTGTAGGAATGAATGGGACGACATTCGCAATTTGCGAGTACCCAATAGGTACTCGCAAATTGCGAATGCAATTTCAAGGGTGCAAGGGTGGCAAAAGGACACCCGGTTGCACACCTGAAAAATGCATGTGTGCACATGTCGCGCACATACATGCCCTAAGGGCATGTATGTGCGCCACATGGCACTTTGAAAAATGCCAAAAAGTGAATTTTTCAAGGAAATCGCAAATTACCACCAACTTGAAGTTGGTGGTAATTTGGGATTCCTTACGGCCAATTCGCAAAATTTGGGTGCTACCTGAATAGTATTTAAGGAATCGCAATTTGCGATTCCGTAAATGCATTCGCAAAATAGGAAATCGCAAATTTTGCGATTCCTTATCTTGCGATGGCCTTTTGGGATGATACATCCCAAAGGCTTTCCCATTCGCAAACGAGCCGATTCTGAGAATCGCCCATTTGCGAACGGGAAAAAGGCTTGATACATCTGGCCCTTAGTAATTCATGTTTTAATGTTTTTTTATTTCAAATATAATTATTATATTTAATGTTTAACTTGGTATATTTCGTTATTAATGCAAGATCAGGATTAATGACCTTTTGGGGAAAAAGTGTGTTGATTTAAAAAAAATTATATAAAAAGACATAAATCCAATTTTCGTTTTATTTATTTTTTATAAAAATGTTAATATATTAGTTGGAGTTAACATAATAAATTAAGATGTACATTTAATATAACATATAATTAGTGATAACATTATTAGTTTCATGTATTTTAAAAATTTATAAATCTGACCTTCCAGCAATAAACACTTTCCTCAATAAATATGTGTTTGGATTTAGAATAGTGAATCTGCACTCCCCAAAGTGGAATGCATCTAGTGGGATTTCTGGCCCCCAGTGGTAGATATTAGGACTGGGTGGAACTCATAGAGTTTTGGTCCACAGAATTCTGCCGAGTTTCAAGAAACTTCTTGAGATTCCGTGGAATTCTCTGAATGGGCAGAAGAATGCTCTTCTGCCCATTTGCGCTGCTTTTTCAGGCCAGTAGCGAATTTCGCACTGAAATGCAGTACAAACAGCACCATGAGGTCTTCATGGGTGTGGACATTTTGTTTTTATCTACTTGTGTTCCCAGTTCCTTGTTGGCCGAATCCATCACAATGAATCCCATCTGCTCTTTCCTAATCTGATTCTCAACTATTTTGTACCTATTTGGTCACAGTCTAATTGTTCTTGTGTTTATTTTTGTGTTTATTTGACATTTTGGTTACTTTTTTTACTTTGATTTTGTTTAATATTTACTTCTTTTTCCTGGCCTTTCCTCGGTCAGTCCTCCTGTTTCTCAACTTTCCCTCCCAACTCAGTCCCTCTCATTTTTCCTCTGGTCTCGAGCTCCTGATGGCAGAAGCAGGCAGCACGGACGCAACCAGCACCACATGTGGGAAACACAGAAGGGCAGGGGTGAGGCCCCTGCAGTCAAAGTCCTTATGCCAATCTTTGCAGTGGAGTCAGGTGGCTTCTCCTTCCAACTGGGCATTGCTCTAGCGTCTCTCCTAGGTCCAGCGAGTTCTTAACAGTTTGTACTCAACAGAGCAATTTAGAGTGTTGTTGGTGTTGAGGGTACTCTATACAGGAGCTGATTTCCACCTTAACTTGAGAACTACCCAGAGTTCTCTGCTTATGTTTTGCAAAATGTATGCACCACTCTATGCCTGAAAGGATTTGTTTTGACTTATACAGGGTGCTTCCTTTTGTCTGGACAAAGCTATACCTCTCTAAAGAGCTCTAATGAAAGCAAAACACATGTCAGGGGTTGCTTTTATTCATTTCAGGTTGGCTTGGTTGGTATTTTACCAGTTCAAAGCTGTAATACTGTGACTGGAGTAGTAACAGGCATTTTACAGCTCAGCATGGATGGCACGGCACCTGTCCTATGCTTACTCACGGAGTCCTCAATGCGTTTATTTAAATAGCAGACGCGTTTCGGCAAAATCATCCCCTTGCAAGAGAACCTACAATTGAAAACATGGTTCGGAAGATTCAAATGAACCCAAAATGCTGTGCGCTTCTTGTGTTTAAAGCATTGAGAAAGGCAATGATTTTGCCGAAACGTGCCTGCTATTTAAATGAAAGCATTGAGGACTCCGTGAGTGCCTAGAAGTGACTTCTTGGAGCTATAATATGCAATCGTGAGATCTACCATCATGCGAAGGCACTCGCCGTGAGTTCGGCAGCACTTGGTGGAACGGAGCGTCATGTAATTGTAAAGCTGCCAGAACCACCCCTTAATGGATGTTCCGTCGACCTGTGAAGGTTGTGAATTATACAAATTCAAGAATTTCAGTAATCTGACTGACTCCTACGGAGTTTTTCTTGTAAAATCCAGTGGCAGGCGAGGAGTCCTGATTTGCACAGCCTAGGGGTCATAAGAGTGGCTGTAAAAAATTGACATGAACGGGGTGAAACAGTGACTTGACATAAATACTTACCCATTGGGGTGAGTGTATTAGTGGCATCTAAGCTCTAAGAACTGCATGATATATTCTATATATGTTTTCTATTGCTGTGACAATCATGATGTCAGTGAAACTAATGAAGCCTTTCTTCTATTACCACGCAAGAGAACCTACCAGTGAAAACATGATTCAAAAGATTTAAATGAACCCAGAATGCTGTGCGCTTATTCTGTTTAAAGCATTGAGAAAGGAGATGATTTTGCCGAAACGCGTCTGCTATTTAAATAAATGCATTGAGGAATCCGCGAGGGACTAGAAGTGACTTCTTGGAGCTATATTATGCAATTGTGAGATTCACCATCACACGAAGCCACCCACCGTGAGTTCGGCAAAAGTTGGTGGAATGGAGCGTCATATATATTTATATATATATAATAATATAATATATTATCTACTGGCGGTCGCCAGTAGATAGTTATAGTTAGGACCTATTATCCATAGGAAATCCGCGACATTCTATTTGAAATAACGTTGGCACCGGTTGACGAATCTTCGCGAAAGTTTCCAACTTGTTGGGGCGCTCCGCTCCTACCCTGAAAGTCTCGGGTTGATTCGTCAAGCGGGGGCCGAGAAAAAAGGGGGGTCCCAAAACGCGTTTTCCCCATTCATTTTTCCATAGGAACCTTTAGTCGCAGCTACAGCCCGAACTGCTGAACGGAATTACACCAAATTTGGCAAAGAGGTAGCCCTTGGTTCAGTGTCGTGCCTTTTGCTTAAATGGTGTAAATCCGTTCAGTAGTTTCTGAGAAAATCACAAATAAAATCACATATATATCTATGGCAGCGTAGGGTCCGCGTACCCTCCCGATCACGAGCTGCATGCTAATTGGCTGTCAACACTCCAAATCAGGAAGTGTTGGCAGCCATTTTGTCCCTCGGTAGAACCAAGGGACAGAAACAAGTGCGCAAAGCGCAAAAGGGGGCAGGGTAGAAACACCCTAACCCCCTAGGTCTGCTCAGGGGTCCCACAAGGACCCCTGGACAGAAAAAGCATTTTTTTTTAAATCGGCGGGATGCGCTTAGGGTGCGCGGATCCCGCCGAGAAAAAAAGAAACAAGTGCGCAAACGCACAAAGGGGGCAGGGTAGAAACACCCTGACCCTCAAGGTCTGCTCAAGGGGTCCCACAAGGACCCCTGGGCAGAAAAAAGCATTTTAAAAAAAAAAACGGCGGGATGCGCGAATCCCGGCGAAAAAAAAAAAAAACGAAGCGCGGTCTCCCGCGCTTTGATGTTAATTTGCCCCCGGGTGGGCCAAGTCCCGGGGGCATGGTGGGGGGGGTTTAGATTTAATGTGGGGGGCCTCTAAGGCCCCCCAAGCGCCGGGGACTGCCACCCCCCGGGGCTTTAGAAAATAATGGTGCGGGAGGGCTCTTTGCCCTCCCGCAGCCCTGGGGACCGCCACCCCCCCCGGGGCTTCTTTTTTTTTTTTTATTTTAACCTGTGTGGGGGGCTCCAGCCCCCCCACACGCCCCGGGGACCGCCACCTCCCCGGGGCACTAAAGATTTGAATATGGGGGTCCGTTACGGACCCCCAAAGCCCCGGGGACCACCACCTCCCCGGGGCTGTGAAATGGTTGGGAGGGGGGCCGCGGGGCCCCCCTCCTGGAGCCCTTGATGGCCCTGGGGACTGCCACCCCCCAGGGCCGGCTCCTGCAGTGTCCCGGGGTGCCTACCCCCGGGACACTGTAGTTTGCTATGACAGGCGGGAGCCTCGCGGCTCCCGTCCTGTCATAGCAAACTTGGTTTGCATTTTGAAAGAGAGAGCAGGAAACCTGCTCTCTCTTTCAAAATGCAAACCAATTGCTTTCCACATGGGGAGCAGCATGTTAGCTGCTCCCCATGTGGAAAGCAATGCCGGCTCCGTAGGACACGGGGAGCCGGCTGGGACTGTGGGGGTTTGGGGACCCCCACAGTCCCCAACCAGAGGCCAGGCCCCGGGGGATGGGGTCCCTGGGGCCATAAGTGGCCAGGGAGGGGGCCACGCAGCCCCCTCCCCAAATAAATTTTTTTTTAAATAAAAAAGGGCAAGGCCGACCCCGGGGATGGGGTCCCCGGGGCCTTAAATGGCCTGAGGAGGGGGCCACGCAGCCCCCTCCAAATTTAAAAAAAAAATCGAGGGCAGGCCCCGGGGATGGAGTCCCCGGGGCCAATACAGGCCCAGGGAAGGGGGCCACGCAGCCCCCTTCCTGTTTTTTTTTTAATTTAAAAAAAAAAAATTGCTCAGGCCCCGGGGATGGGGTCCCCGGGGCCAAAAGTGGCCAAGGGAAGGTGGGCCACGCACCCCCTCCCATTAAAAAAAAAAAAAAACGACCGGCATCGTGCCGGAGGCCCCGCCCCTCCCTGCAGTACTCTGCAAACGCGTTTTAAGAAGGGGAAGTAAATACTGGGGGTCCCTGGGGGCTAACTAGCCCACCAGGAACCTCCAGTATGCGCCAGGGGGCTGCGTTGCAGAGAGGTGTACAGAGGCCATGCCCCTTTTTACACCTCTCTGCAACGCAGCTCTGTGGCGCTTTTTAGAAGTACATGGTGGGCTAGTTGGACTCCAGGGACCCTCAGGATTCAAGGGGACTTAATCCCCCAACTTAAAACGCGCCACGGGGCGCGTTTGCACAGTGGTGAAGGGAGGGGACGGGGCTTCAGGTGACATGTGTGCAAACAGGCCCCGTGGCGCGTTTTAAGATGGGGAATAAATTCCTTTTCAATCCTGAGGGTCCCTAGGGGCCAACTAGCCCACCAGGTACCTCCAGTAAGCGCCACGGAGCTGCGTTGCAGAGTGTTGTAAAAGGGGCGTGGCCTCTGAACACCTCTCTGCAACGCAGCCCCTGGCGCATACTGGAGGTACCTGGTGGGCTAGTTGGCCCATAGGGACCCTCGGGATTGAGGAGGAATTAATTGTCCAACTTAAAACGCGCCACAGGGCGTGTTTGCAGACATGTCACCTCAGGCCCCACCCCTTCCTTCACCATTGTGCAAATATTCCTCTAAAATCAGCCGAACTATGAATTCCGATTTACTCACCTGTTATCAGGAGAGACCTCAGTGCTGCATCTTTCAGCACAGTACTGATCCTGAAAAGTAATTTTAACCATACTTACCAGTAACTTGAATTTCCTTCCATAGGATATCATTGCCTGCTTTTTGCTGAAAAAGTTTCTAAGTGTCGATTTTTGAAACATACAAATATTCCTCTAAAATCAGCCGAAATACGAATTTTGATTTACTCACCTGTTATCAGGAGAGACCTCAGTGCTGCATCTTTCAGCCCAGTACTGGTCCTGAAAAGTAATTTTAACCGTACTTACCAGTAACTTGAATTTCCTTCCATAGGCTAACATTGACTGGTTTCACTTGGAAATTCTTCTAAGTGTGGAGTTTTGGAACTTTAGAATATTCCTCTAAAATCAGCCGAAATATGAATTCCGATTTACTCACCTGTTATCAGGAGAGACCTCAGTGCTGCATCTTTCAGCCCAGTACTGATCCTGAAAAGTAATTTTAACCGTACTTACCAGTAACTTGAATTTCCTTCCATAGGATATCATTGCCTGCTTTTTGCTGAAAAAGTTTCTAAGTGTCGATTTTTGAAACATACACATATTCCTCTAAAATCAGCCGAAATACGAATTCCGATTTACTCACCTGTTATCAGGAGAGAACCCAGTGCTGCATCTTTTAGCCCAGCACTGACCCTGAAAAGTAATTCTAACCGTACTTAGCAGTAACTTGTATTTCCTTCCATAGGAATCCATTGTCTGGTTTTCAGCAGAAAAGTTTCAAAGTGTTGATTTTCACAAACTACAAATATTCCTTAAAAATCGCCTGTATGATTTAAAAGCATTCTTTCAACTGTTTACAGGAGATGCACCAGTGCTGGATCCAGGATCCACCACTGAGTAAGAAAAAGTAACGATAACACTACTTACCTGCTAAGTGAATTTCCTCCCATAGGATAACATTGGTGATTCTATGTGAAAATGTTTCTAAGTGTCAACTTTTAAAATACAATAATATTCCTTAAAAATCACTACTGTAACCAAAACGCTTTTACTCAACTGTTTACAGGAGATGTCCCAGGACTGAATCTAGGATCCAGTCCTGTGTTTAGAAAAGTAATCCATAAAGTAACTAATTGCATTTAACTAGAAATTCACATTGAGCTCAATGTTGCATTGTGCTTGAAATTGTGTTGCCCATTGCAACAACTGTAACTACTGTACTTAAGTCTATTGCCTATTTGCAAAGTATTAAACTAAAGTAATTCATTCAGAGAAAGTATATTTTGTAATGTAATGTATAATGTAATTACAATGTAATTTAAAAAATAAAATATGTAAAAATAAATAGTTTAAAAAAATTTAGTAAATCAGTATCAAAAAAATAAATATAACAAGTAATACATTTAAAAATTGTCATTTACAAAACCTTTGAAATTCACTGAAAAAAACCATAGGTTTCAGACATGTTATAGTTAGGAATTAGCATTTAAAAAACCTTTGAAATTTACTGAAAAAACCATAGGTTTCAGGCTTGTTATAGTTAGGAATTAGCATTTAAAAAACCTTTGAAATTCACTGAAAAAACCATAGGTTTCAGGCCTGTTATAGTTAGGTTTAGCATTTAAAAAACCTTTGAAATTCACTGAAAAAACCATAGGTTTTAGGGAAAGTTATAGTTAGTTGGACATTGCACTCGTACAAAACCCGTGAAAATCCCCCGTTATAGTTAGTTCAGCTAACTATAACTCGCGCCCCCGCAATGCACTGCTGATGACGTCACGTATTACATCACTCATGACATGGTCAGTGACATCACTGATGACATCACTGATGACATCTCAAATGACATCACTGATGACATCATCTATGTGATAATCTTATGCACCTCCTCACACCATAATATAACCTTTCATACACCCACTCTAAATTACAGACTGCTATTTGCAAAACCATAGACACTCCAACACCAATAACTACATACCCACTCACTGATTCTTAGGTCTACACACACATCCACTCACTCACCCGTACAGTCACTCATACTTACGGTCACTCAGTACAGGACTATCATTTGCACTCATACACCTACATAGACACTCACACACCGCCACTCATCCATAGAGGTACTCACACACCTAGTCAGTCATGCAAATAATTAATCACACTCCCATTTACTCACCTATACAGTTATACACACCAGCTCACTTAGTCATACATATAGTAGCACATTCTTACGCTCCTATGCAATCACTGATGCAAGCACACACTCATCCATATAGCCACTCTCACAATCACACACTCTCATTTATAGCCATTTATATACTCCAACACACATATATACTGCCTTTCACATATGTAGTTACTCACACATGTACCACTGAGATATACATTCAATCACTAACACACCCATACACACACTCACCCACCCATACAGTCCATCACAGAGGCACTTTTGAAACCAAGAACTCAGTGAATCACCCACTCACACATCTATGCACAGAGTCACACACACCCCATCCACACACTCAGGCACCCATACAGATACTCAGAGAACCAATCCATAACTCATATAGACACTCATGTAGCTAGTCAGAAACCCATGCAGCTGCTTACACAACAACAGACAGACAGATACAGACATTCACACAGTTTAGTCACTAACCCATGCATTCAGTAAGATACGTTTAATCACTCACTTATAGACTCAGTCACGCACCTACTAAATCATCCATTCAGACGCTTATACACCCACTCATTCTTCAATACGCCTTTCCCTATATATATTAAACATATTTAAACTTTACAGAAACACACAGTCACTGCATGATTTCATCAGTGATGTCATTTGAGATGTCATCAGTGATGTCATCAGTGATGTCACTGACCATGTCATGAGTGATGTAATATGTGACGTCATCAGCAGTGCATTGCGGGGGTGCGAGTTATAGTTAGCTGAACTAACTATAACGGGGAATTTCACGGGTTTTGTACGAGTGCAATGTCCAACTAACTATAACTTTCCCTAAAACCTATGTTTTTTTCAGTGAATATATATATATATATATATATATACATTGCCTACTGGCAGTCGCCAGTCGGTAGTTATAGTTAGGACTTTGTTTCTATTCAAAATGTGTTTTATCTTTTGCCAACATCTTTGGTGTCGTTTGGCGAATCTTCGTAAAATTTTCAAAACGAATGGGGCGCTCTCGTCAGCTCCTGTCTTGAAAGTTTCGGAGTGATTCGTCAAGTGGGGGCCGAATAAAAAGGGGGGTCCAAAAATGTGTTTTCTCCATGTTAATTTCCATAGGAAACTTTAGACATGGCTACAGCCCGAAGTGCTGAGCGGAATTACAAAAATTTGGCAAAAAGGCAGCTTTTGGTCCAGAAAGCACTCTTTTCCTTAAATGGTGTAAATCCGTTCAGTAGTTTTTGAGAAATTTAAACATTTACGGATATCAATATTTGAGGATTGTGAGATCTGATTGGCTGACCCTCCCGATCTCTGATTGGCTGCCAACACTTCAAACCAGGAAGTGTTGGCAGCCATCTTGTGACTCAGTTGAACCGAGTCACAAGCAAAAAGGTAAGAAAAACATTAAAAAACAAGAAAAGGGGGCAGGGAAGAACTACTCTGACCCCTTAAGCCTGGTCAGGGGGTCGGCCAAAAAAAGCACGTTACAGCTTGGTGGAAGGCCCTTTGCAAACATAGAATGGTCACCTGTTACTTATTGCTAAATGTGGATGTTAAATTGGTATTAATGGTGTGCAAACCACTCTCGCTTCTTTCTGCGCCTCTCTTGCCTATTTCTGCATTTCTCTTGCTTCTTTCGGCACCTTTCCTAATTTTTCTGCACCTCTCTTGCTTCTTTCTGCACCTCTCTTGCTTCTGCACCTCTCTTGCCTCTTTCTGCACCTCTGTTGATTCTTTTTGCACTTCTCTTGCCTCTTTCTGCACCTCACTTTCTTCTTTCTGCACCTCTCTTGCTTCTTTCTGCACCTCTATTGCTAATTTCTGCACCCCTCTTCTCTCTTTCTGCACCCCTCTTCCCTCTTCCTGCACCACTGTTGCCTGTTTCTGCACCTCTCTTGCCTCTTTCTGCACTTCTCTTGCCTCTTTCTGCACTTCTCTTGCCTCTTTCTGTATTTCAGTTGCTTCTTTCTGCACCCCTCTTGCCAGTTTCTGCACCTCACTTGCATGTTTTGCACCTCTCCTGCCTCTTTCTGCACCTCTCTTGCCTCTTTCTGCACTTCTGTTGCTTTTTTCTGCACCTCTCTTATTTCTTTCTCCAACTCTTTTGTCTCTTTCATCACTTCTCTAATTTCTTTCTACACCTCTGTTGCTTCTTTCAGAACTTCTCTTGCCTCTTTCTGTACTTCTCTTGCCTGTTTCTTCACCTCTCTTGCCTGTTTCTGCACCTCTGTTGCCTCTTTCTGCACCTCACTTGCTTCTTTCTGCACCCCTCTTGTCTCTTCCTGCACCCTTCTTTCCTCTTTCTGCACGTCTCTTGCCTCTTTATGCACCTCTGTTCCCTCTTTCTGCATCTCTCCTGCCTGTTTCTGCACCTTTCTTGCCTGTTTCTCCACTTCTCTTGCCTCTTTATGCACGTCTGTGGCTTATTTCTGCTCTTCTATTGCTACTTTCTGCACCCCTCTTGCCTCCTTCTGCACCTCGGTTGCTTCTTTCTGCACTTTTCTTTCTTCTTTCTGCACCTATCTTACTTCTTTCTGCACCCCTCTTGCCTCTTTCTGCACCCTTCTTCCCTCTTTGTGCAGCTCTCTTGCCTCTTTCTGCAGCTCTCTTGCCTCTTTCTGTACCCCTCTTGCCTATTTCTGCACCTCTTTTGCTTCTTTTTGCACTTCTCTTGTCTCTTTCTGCACACTCTTTCCTCTTTCTGCACCTCTCTTGCCTCTGTCAGCCCCCATGTTCCCTCTTTCTGTACCTTTTTTGTATGTTCTGCAGCTCTGTTGCCTCTTTCTGCACTTCTTTTGCCTCTTTCTGCACTTCTCTTGCCTCTTTCTGCACCCCTCTAGCCTCTTTCTGCACCCCTATTTCTTCTTTCTGGACCCCTCTTGCCTCTTTCTGCTCCTCGCATGACTCTTTCGGCACCTCTCTTGCCTCTTTCTGCACCCCACGTGCCTCTTTCTGCACCTATTTTGCTTTTTTCTGCATGTCTTTTGTTTCTTTCTGCAACTCTCTTGCCTCTTTCATCACTTCTCTTTCTTCTTTCTACACCTCTGTTGCTTCTTTCAGCACTTCTCTTGCCTCTTTCTGCACTTCTCTTGCCTGTTTTGGCACACCTCTTCCCTCTTTCTGCACCTCTCTTGCCTCTTTCTGCACCTCGCTTGCTTCTTCCTGCACTTCTCTCGCCTCTTTCTGCACCTCTGTTGCTTCTTTCTGCACTTCTCTTGCTTCTTTCAGCACCTCACTTGCTTCTTTCTGCACCCCTGTTGCCTCTTTCTGCACCTCTCTTGACTTTTTCTGCACCCCTCTTGCCTATTTCTGCACCTCTACTGCTTCTTTCTGCACTTCTCTTGCTTCTTTCTGCACCTCTCTTGCTTCTTTCTGCACCTCTCTTGCAACTTTGTGCACCCCTCTTGCCTCTTTTTGCATCCTTCTTCCCTCTTTCTGTTCTGCACCTCTCGTGCCACTTTCTGTACCTCTCTTGCCTGTTTCTGCACTTCTCTTGCCTCTTTCAGCACCTCACTTGCTTCTTTCTGCAGTTCCCTTGCTTCTTTCTCCACCTCGTTTGCTTCTTTCTGAACCCCATTTGCCTCTTTCTTCCCTCGTCTTCCCTCTTTCTGCACCTCTCTTGACTTTTTCTGCACCCCCTTTTGCCTCTTTCTGCACCTCTGTTTCTTCTTTCTGCACTTCTCTTGCATATTTCTGTACATCTATTGCGTCTTTCTGCACCCCTCTTGACTCTTTCTACACCCTTCTTCTCTTTTCCTGCACCTCTCTTGACTCTTTCTGCACCTCGCTTGCCTCTTTCTGCAGTTCTCTTGCCTCTTTCTGCACCTCTTTTGCTTCTTTCTGCACCTCTCTTGTTTCTTTCTGCACCTCTCTTGCAAATTTCTGCACCCCTCTTGACGCTTTTTGCATCCATCTTCCCTCTTTCTGCACCTCTCTTGCCACTTTCTGCACCTGTCTTGCCTGTTTCTGCACTTCTCTTGCCACTTTTTGCACCTCGCTTGCTTCTTTCCGCAGGTCCCTTGCTTCTTTCTGCACCTCTCTTGCTTCTTTCTGCACACCTTTTGCCTCTTTCTGCTCCCTGGTTGCTTCTTTCTGCACTTCTCTTGCTTCTTTCTGCACCTCTATTGCATTTTTCTGTACCCCTCTACCCTCTTTCGGCACCCCTCATCCCTGCACCTCTGTTACCTCTTTCTGCATGTCCGTTGCCTCTTTCTGCACTTCTCTTTGCCTATTTCTGCACCTCTCTTGCTGTTTTCTGTACCTCACTTGCTTCTTTCTGCACCCCTCTTGCCTCTTTCTGCACCACTCTTCCGTCTTTCTGTACCTCTCTTGCCTCGTTCTGCACCCCTCTTCCCTCTTTCTCCACCTCTCCTGCATGTTTCTGCACCTCTCTTGCCTTTTTCTGCACTTGTCTTGCCTCTTCTGTACCTCTGTTGCTTCTTTCTGTACCCATCTTGCCTCTTTCTGTACCCCTCTTCCCTCTTTCTGCACGTCTCCTCCTTCTTTTTGCACATCTCTTCCCTCTTTCTGCACCCCTCTGGCCTCTGTCTGCACCTCACTTGCCTCTTTCTGCACCTCTCTTGCCTCTTTCTGCACCTGGCTTGCCTCTTTTTGCATCTCACTTTCCTCTTTTTGTACTTCTCTTCCTTTTTTCTGCACCTTTCTTGTTTCTGTCTGCAACTCTCTTGTCTGTTTCATCACTTCTCTTGCTTCTTTCTGCACCTCTGTTGCTTTTTTCAGCACTACTCTTGCCTCTTTCTGTAATTCTTTTCCCTGTTTCTGTAGCTCTTTTGCCTCTTTCTGCACCCCTGTTCCCTCTTTCTGTACCTCTCTTGCCTGTTTCTGTACCTCTCTTGCCTCTTTCTGCACCTCACTTGCCTCTTTCTGCACCTCTGTGGGTTCTTTCTGCACTTTTCTTGCCTCTTGCTGCACCCCTCTTGCTGCACCTCTGTTGCTTCTTTATGCACTTCTCTTGCTTCTTTTCGCACCCCTCTTGTCTCTTTTTGCACCCCTATTCCCTCTTTCTGTACCTCTTTTGCTTCTCTCTGCACCCCTGTTCCCTCT
Organism: Calotriton arnoldi; assembly: GCA_963921515.1. Taxonomy (NCBI): domain Eukaryota; kingdom Metazoa; phylum Chordata; class Amphibia; order Caudata; family Salamandridae; genus Calotriton; species Calotriton arnoldi. The sequence continues at coordinate 64,953 of CAWUFW010020252.1, read as the reverse complement.
TTCTGTATCTCTCTTGCGTGTTTCTGCACCTCTCTTGCCTCTGTTTGCACCTCACTTGCCTCTTTCTGCACCTCTGTTGGTTCTTTCTGCACTTTTCTTGCCTCTTTCTGCACCCCTCTTGACTCTTTCTACACCCTTCTTCTCTTTTCCCGCACCTCTCTTGACTCTTTCTGCACCTCGTTTGCCTCTTTCTGCAGTTCTCTTGCCTCTTTCTGCACCTCTTTTGCTTCTTTCTGCACCTCTCTTGTTTCTTTCTGCACCTCTCTTGCAAATTTCTGCACCCCTCTTGCCGCTTTTTGCATCCATCTTCCCTCTTTCTGCACCTCTCTTGCCACTTTCTGCACCTGTCTTGCCTGTTTCTGCACTTCTCTTGCCACTTTTTGCACCTCGCTTGCTTCTTTCCGCAGGTCCCTTGCTTCTTTCTGCACCTCTCTTGCTTCTTTCTGCACCCCTTTTGCCTCTTTCTGCTCCCTGGTTGCTTCTTTCTGCACTTCTCTTGCTTCTTTCTGCACCTCTATTGCATTTTTCTGAACCCCTCTACCCTCTTTCGGCACCCCTCATCCCTCTTTCTGCACCTCTGTTACCTCTTTCTGCATGTCCGTTGCCTCTTTCTGCACTTCTCTTTGCCTATTTCTACACCTCTCTTGCTGCTTTCTGTACCTCACTTGCTTCTTTCTGCACCCCTCTTGCCTCTTTCTGCACCCCTCTTCTGTCTTTCTGTACCTCTCTTGCCTCGTTCTGCACCCCTCTTCCCTCTTTCTCCACCTCTCCTGCCTGTTTCTGCACCTCTCTTGCCTTTTTCTGCACTTGTCTTGCCTCTTCTGTACCTCTGTTGCTTCTTTCTCTACCCATCTTGCCTCTTTCTGTACCCCTCTTCCCTCTTTCTGCACGTCTCCTCCTTCTTTCTGCACATCTCTTCCCTCTTTCTGCACCCCTCTGGCCTCTGTCTGCACCTCACTTGCCTCTTTCTGCACCTCTCTTGCCTCTTTCTGCACCTGGCTTGCCTCTTTCTGCATCTCACTTCCCTCTTTTTGTACTTCTCTTCCTTTTTTCTGCACCTTTCTTGTTTCTGTCTGCAGCTCTCTTGTCTGTTTCATCACTTCTCTTGCTTCTTTCTGCACCTCTGTTGCTTTTTTCAGCACTACTCTTGCCTCTTTCTGTAATTCTTTTGCCTGTTTCTGTACCTCTTTTGCCTCTTTCTGCACCCCTGTTCCCTCTTTCTGTACCTCTCTTGCCTGTTTCTGTACCTCTCTTGCCTCTTTCTGCACCTCACTTGCCTCTTTCTGCACCTCTGTGGGTTCTTTCTGCACTTTTCTTGCCTCTTTCTGCACCTCTGTTGCTTTTTTATGCACTTCTCTTGCTTCTTTTTGCACCCCTCTTGCCTCTTTTTGCACCCCTATTCCCTCTTTCTGTACCTCTTTTGCTTCTTTATGCACCCCTGTTCCCTCTTTCTGTACCTCTCTTGCGTGTTTCTGCACCTCTCTTGCCTCTGTTTGCACCTCACTTGCCTCTTTCTGCACCTCTGTTGGTTCTTTCTGCACTTTTCTTGCCTCTTTCTGCACCCCTCTTGCCTCTTTCTGCACCTCTGTTGCTTCTTTCTGCACACCTGTTCCCTCTTTCTGTACCTATCTTGCCTGTTTCTGTCCCTCTCTTGCCTCTTTCTGCACCTCACTTGCCTCTTTCTGCACCTCTGTTGGTTCTTTCTGCACCATTCTTGCCTCTTTCTATCACCCCTGTTGCCTCTTTCTGCACCTCTTTTGCTTCTTTCTGCACTTCTCTTGCTTCTTTCAGTACCTCTCTTGCTTCTTTCTGCACCCCCTTGCCTGTTTCTGCACCCCTCTTTAATCTTTCTGCACCTCTCTTCCCACTGTCTGCACCTCTCTTGCCTCTTTCTGCACTTCTCTTGCTTCTTTCTACACCTCTCTTGATTTTTTTTGCATCCCTCTTGCCTCTTTCTGCACCCCTCTTCCCTCTTTCTGCACCTCTCTTGCCTCTTTTTGCACCCCTGTTTTCTCTTTCTGCAGTTATCTTACCTCTTTCTGCACCTCTGTTGCTTCTTTCTCCACTTCTCTTGCCTCTTTCTGCACTTCTCTTGCCTCTTTCTGCACCTCTGTTGGTTCTTTCTGCACTCCTCTTGCTTCTTTCGGCACCTCTCTTGCAGATTTCTGCACCCCTCTTGCCTCTTTCTGCACCCCTCTTCTCTATTTCTGAACCTCTTTTGCCTCTGTCTGCATCCCTGTTCCATCTTTCTGCACCTTGTTTGCCTGTTTGTCCAATTTTCTTGCCTCTTTCTGTAGTTCTCCTGCCTCCTTCTGTACCTCTGTTGCTTCTTTGTGCAGTTCTCTTGCCTCTTTCTGCACCCCTCTTGCCTCTTTCTGCACCTATTTTGCTTCTTTCTACACTTCTCTTGCTTCTTTCAGTACCTCTCTTGCTTCTTTCTGCACCCCCTTGCCTGTTTCTGCACCCCTCTTTAATCTTTCTGCACCTCTCTTCCCACTGTCTGCACCTCTCTTGCCTCTTTCTGCACTTCTCTTGCCTCTTTCTGCACCACTGTTGTTTTTTCTGCACTTCTCTTGCTTCTTTCTGCACCTCTCTTCCTTCTTTCTGCCCCTCTCTTGCCTCTTTCTGCATTTCTCTTGCTTCTTTGTGCACCTTTCTTCCTTCTTCTGCACTTCTATTGCCTCTTTCTGTACATGTCTACCGTTTTCTGTACCTGCCTTCATTCTGTACATCTCTTGTTTTTTTCTGCAACTCTCTTGATTCTTCTGCACCTCTCTTGCCTCTTTCTGCACCTCTGTTGCTTCTTTCTGTATTTCTCCTACCTCTTTCTGTACCCTCTTCTCTCTTTCTGCACATCTCTTTCTACTCTCTGCACCTCTCTTGCCACTTTCTGTACCTCTCTTGCCTCTTTCTTCACTTCTCTTGCCTCTTTCTGCACCTCACTTGCTTCTTTCTGCAGTTCCCTTGCTTCTTTCTCCACCTCTCTTGCTTCTTTCTGCACCCCTTTTGCCTCTTTCTTCCATTGTCTTCCCTCTATCTGCACCTCTCTTGACTTTTTCTGCACCCCTCTTGCCTCTTTCTGCACCTGTTTCTTTTTTCTGCACTTCTCTTGCTTCTTTCTGTACATCTCTTGCTTCTTTCTGCACCCCTCTTGCCTCTTTCTGCACCTCACTTGCTTCTTTCTGCAGTTCCCTTGCTTCTTTCTCCACCTCGCTTCTTTCTGCACCCCTTTTGCCTCTTTCTTCCCTTGTCTTCCCTCTATCTGCACCTCTCTTGACTTTTTCTGCACCCCACTTGCCTCTTTCTGCACCTCTGTTTCTTTTTTCTGTACTTCTCTTGCTTCTTTCTGTACATCTCTTGCTTCGTTCTGCACCTCTCTTGCCTCTTTCTGAACCTCTCTTGCCTCTTTCTGCAGTTCTCTTGCCTCTTTCTGCACCTCTTTTGCTTCTTTCTGCACCTCTCTTATTTCTTTCTGCACCTCTCTTGCAAATTTCTGCACCCCTCTTGCCTCTTTTTGCATCCCTCTTTCCTCTTTCTGCACCTCGCTTGCCTCTTTCTGCACCTCTCTTGCCTGTTTCTGCACTTCTCTTGCCTCTTTCTGCACATCACTTGCTTCTTTCCTCAGTTCCCTTGCTTCTTTCTGTACCTCACATGCTTCTTTCTGCAGTTCCCATGCTTTTTCTCCACCTCTCTTGCTTCTTTCTCCATCCCTTTTGCCTTTTTCTGCTCCCTGGTTGCTTATTTCTGCACTTCTCTTGCTTCTTTCTGCACCTCTATTGCATCTGTCTGTACCCCTCTTCCCTCTTTCTGCACCCCTCATCCCTCTTTCTGCACCTCTGTTGCCTCTTTCTGCATGTCTGTTGCCTCTTTTTGCACGTCTGTTGCCTCTTTCTGCACTTCTCTTTGCCTATTTCATCACCTCTCTTTTCTCTTTCTGCACCTCTGTTGCCACTTTCTGCACCTCTGTTGCTTCTTTCTGTACCCCTCTTGCCTCTTTCTGTATCCCTCTTCCCTCTTTCTGCACATCTCCTCCTTCTTTTTGCACTTCTCTTCCCTCTTTCTGCACACCTCTGCCCTCTGTCTGTACCTCACTTGCCTCTTTCTGCACCTCTCTTGCCTCTTTCTGCACCTGGCTTGCCTCTTTCTGCATCTCACTTGCCTCTTTTTGCACTTCTCTTCCTTTTTTCTGCACCTTTATTGTTTCTGTCTGCAACTCTCTTGTCTGTTTCATCAATTCTCTTGCTTCTTTCTGCACCTCTGTTGCTTTTTTCAGCTCTACTCTTTCCTCTTTCTGCAATTAGTTTTCCCTGCTTCAGTACCTATTTTGCCTCTTTCTGCACCCCTGTTCACTCTTTCTGCACCTCTCTTGCCTGTTTCTGCACCTCTGTTGCTTCTTTATGCACTTCTCTTGCTTCTTTTTGCACCCCTCTTGCCTCTTTTTGCACCCCTATTCCCTCTTTCTGTACCTCTTTTGCCTCTTTCTGCACCCCTGTACCCTCTTTCTGTACCTCTCTTGCGTGTTTCTGTACCTCTCTTGCCTCTTTCTGCACCTCACTTGCCTCTTTCTGCACCTCTGTTGGTTCTTTCTGCACTTTTCTTGCCTCTTTCTGCACCTTGTTTGACTGTTTGTCCAATTTTCTTGCCTCTTTCTGTAGTTCTCTTGCCTCCTTCTGTACCTCTGTTGCTTCTTTGTGCAGTTCTCTTGCCTCTTCTGCACCGCTCTTGCCTCTTTCTGCACCTATTTTGCTTCTTTCTGCACTTCTCTTGCTTCTTTCTTTCTGCACTTCTCTTGCTTCTTTCTGTACCTCTCTTGCTTATTTCTGCACCCCCTTGCCTGTTTCTGCACCCCTCTTTACTCTTTCTGCACCCCTCTTCCCTCTTTCTGCACCTCAATTGCCTCTTTCTGCACTTCTCTTGCCTCTTTCTGCACCACTGTTGGTTTTTCTGCACTTCTCTTGCTTCTTTCTGCACCTCTCTTGCTTCTTTCTGCCCCTCTCTGGCCTCTTTCTGTACATCTCTACCGTTTTCTGTACCTGCCTTCATTCTGTACATCTCTTGTTTCTTTCTGCAACTCTCTTGCTTCTTCTGCACCTCTCTTGCCTCTTTCTGCACCTCTGTTGCTTCTTTCTGCATTTCTCCTACCTCTTTCTGTACCATCTTCCCTCTTTCTGCACATCTCTTTCCATTCTCTGCACCTCTCTTGCCACTTTCTGTACCTCTCTTGACTGTTTCTGCACTTCTCTTGCCTCTTTCTGCACCTCACTTGCTTCTTTCTGCAGTTCCCTTGCTTCTTCCTCCACCTCTCTTGCTTCTTTCTGCACCCCTTTTGCCTCTTTCTTCCCTTGTCTTCCCTCTATCTGCACCTCTCTTGACTTTTTCTGTACCCCTCTTGCCTCTTTCTGCAACTCTGTTTCTTTTTTCTGCACTTCTCTTGCTTCTTTCTGTACATCTATTGCTTCTTTCTGCACCCCTCTTGCCTCTTTCTGCACCTCACTTGCTTCTTTCTGCAGTTCCCTTGCTTCTTTCTCCACCTCTCTTGCTTCTTTCTGCACCCCTTTTGCCTCTCTCTTCACTCGTCTTCCCTCTATCTGCACCTCTCTTGACTTTTTCTGTACCCCTCTTGCCTCTTTCTGCACTTCTGTTTCTTTTTTCTGTACTTCTCCTGCTTCTTTCTGTATATCTCTTGCTTCTTTCTGCACCTCCCTTGCCTCTTTCTGAACCTCTCTTGCCTCTTTCTGCAGTTCTCTTGCCTCTTTCTGCACCTCTCTTGCAAATTTCTGCACCCCTCTTGCCTCGTTTTGCATCCCTCTTCCCTCTTTCTGCACCCCGCTTGCCACTTTCTGCACCTCTCTTGCCTGTTTCTGCACTTCTCTTGCCTCTTTCTGCATATCACTTGCTTCTTTCCACAGTTCCCTTTCTTCTTTCTGCACCTCACATGCTTCTTTCCGCAGTTCCCTTGCTTTTTTCTCCACCTCTCTTGCTTCTTTCTCCATCCCTTTTGCCTCTTTCTGCTCCCTGGTTGCTTCTTTCTGCACTTCTCTTGCTTCTTTCCATACCTCTATTGCATCTTTCTGTACCCCTCTTCTCTCTTTCTGCACCCCTCATCCCTCTTTCTGTACCTCTGTTGCCTCTTTCTGCATGTCTGTTGCCTCTTTCTGCACGTCTGTTGCCTCTTTCTGCACTTCTCTTTGCCTATTTCAGCACCTCTCTTGGCTCTTTCTGCACCTCTGTTGCCACTTTCTGCACCTCACTTGCTTCTTTCTCCATCCCTCTTGCGTCTTTCTGCACCCCTCTTCCGTCTTTCTGTACCTCTCTTGCCTCTTTCTGCACCCCTCTTCCATCTTTCTGCACATCTCCTGCCTGTTCCTGTACCTCTCTTGCCTCTTTCTGCACTTGTCTTGCCTCTTTCTGCACCTCTGTTACTTCTTTCTGTACCCCTTTTGCCTCTTTCTGTACCCCGCTTCTCTCTTTCTGCACGTCTCCTCCTTCTTTCTGCACTTCTCTTCCCTCTTTCTGGACCCCTCTGGCCTCTGTCTGCACCTCCTTACCTCTTTCTGCACCTCTCTTGCCTCTTTCTGCACCTCGCTTGCCTCTTTATGCATCTAACTTGCCTCTTTTTGCACTTCTCTTCCTTTTTTCTGCACCTTTCTTGTTTCTGTCTGCAACTCTCTTGTCTGTTTCATCACTTCTCTTGCTTCTTTCTGCACCTCTGTTGCTTCTTTCAGCATTTCTCTTGCCTCTTTCTGCAACCCTCTTCCCTCTTTCTGTCGCTCTTTTGCCTCTTTCTGTACTCCTGTTCCCTCTTTCTGCACCTCTCTTGCCTGTTTCTGCACCTCACTTGCCTCTTTCTGCACCTCTGTTGGTTTTTTCTGCACCTCTCTTGCCTCTTTCTGCACCCCTCTTGCCTCTTTCTGCACCTCTGTTGCTTCTTTCTGCACTTCTCTTGCTTTTTTCTACACCTTTCTTGCTTCTTTCTGCAGTTCTCTTGCCTCTTTCTGCACCTCTGTTGCTGTTTTCTGCACTTCTCTTGCCTCTTTCTGCACTTCTCTTGCCTCTTTCTGCACCTCTGTTGGTTCTTTCTGATCTCCTCTTACTTCTTTCGGCACCTCTCTTGCAAATTTCTGCACCCCTCTTGCCTTTTTCTGAACCCCTCTTCTCTATTTCTGAACCTCTGTTGCCTCTGTCTGCACCCCTGTTCCATCTTTCTGCACCTTGTTTGCCTGTTTGTCCAACTTTCTTGCCTCTTTCTGTAGTTCTCTTGCCTCCTTCTGCTTCTCTGTTGCTTCTTTGTGCAGTTCTCTTGCCACTTTCTGCACCCATCTTGCCTCTTTCTGCACCTATTTTGCTTCTTTCTGCACTTCTCTTGCCTCTTTCTGCACTTCTCTTGCTTCTTTCTGCACCTCTCATGCTTCTTTCTGCCCCTCTCTTGCCTCTTTCTGCTTTCTATTGCTTTTTTGTGCACCTTTCTTCCTTTTTCTGCACTTCTCTTGCCTCTTTCTGTACATCTCTACTGCTTTCTGTACCTGCCTCCATTCTGTACCTCTCTTGTTTTTCTGTACCTCTCTTGCTTCTTCTGCACCTCTCTTGCCTCTTTCTGCACCTCTGTTGCTTCTTTCTGCATTTCTCCTACCTCTTTCTGTACCCTCTTCCCTCTTTCTGCAGATCTCTTGCCACTTTCTGCACCTCTCTTGCCACTTTCTGCACCTCTCTTGCCTGTTTCTGCACTTCTCATGCCTCTTTCTGCACCTCACTTGCTTCTTTCTGAAGTTCCCTTGCTTCTTTCTGCATCTCTATTGCTTCTTTCTGCACCGCCTTTTCCTCTTTCTGCACCTATGTTGCTACTTTCTGCACTTCTCTTGCTTCTTTCTGCACCTCTCTTGCTTCTTTCAGCAGCCCTCTTCCCTCTTTCTGCACCCCTCTTCCCTCTTTCTGCACCTCTGTTGCCTCTTTCTGCACCTCTCCTGCCTCTTTCTATACTTCTCTTGCCTATGTATGCACCTCTCTTGCCTCTTTCTGCCCCTCTGTAGCCACTTTCTGCACCCCCACTTCCTTCTTTCTGCACCCCTCTTCCATCTTTCTGTACCTCTCTTGCCTCTTTCTGCACCCCTGTTCCCTCTTTCTGCACCTCTCCTGCCTGTTTCTGCACCTCTCTTCCCTCTTTCTGCACTTCTCATGCCTCTTTCTACATTTCTGTTGCTTTTTTCTGCACTTCTCTTGCTTCTTTCTGCACTTCTCTTACCTCTCTCTGCACCTCTGTTGCTTCTTTCTGCACCCCTGTTCTCTCTTTCTGCACCTCTCCTGCCTGTTTCTACACCCCTCTAGCCTCTTTCTGTACTTCTCTTGCCTCTTTATGCACCTCTGCTGCTTCTTTCTGCACCCCTCTTGCCTCTTTCGGTACCCCTCTTCCCTCTGTCTGCATGTCTCTTCCCTCTTTCTGTACTTCTATTCCCTCTTTCTGCACCCCTCTTGCCCCTTTCTGCACCTCACTTGCCTCTTACTGCACCTCTCTTGCCTCTTTCTGCACCTGTCTTTCCTCTTTCTGCATCTCACTTGCCTCTTTCTGCACTTCTCTTCCTTTTTTCTGCACCTTTCTTGTTTCTTTCTGCAACTCTTTTGTCTGTTTCATCACGTTTCTTGCTTCTTTCTGTACCTCTGTTGCTTCTTTCAGCACTTCTTTTGCCTGTTTCTGCACCTCTCTTCTTCTCTTTTATCACCTCTCTTGCTTCTTTCTGCACCCCTCTTGCATCTTTCTGCACCCCTCTTCCCTCCTTCTGCACCTCTCTTGCCTCCTTCTGCACCTCTTTTGCCTCTTTCTACAGTTCTCTTGCCTCTTTCTCCACCTCTCTTGCCTTTTTCTGCACATCTCTTCCCTCTTTCTGCACTTTTCTTGCCTCTTTCTGCACTTCTCTTGCTTCTTTATGCACTTCTCTTGATTCTTTCTGCACTTCTCTTGCCTCTTCCTGCACTTCTCATGCCTCTTTCTACAATTCTGTTGCTTCTTTCTGGACTTCTCTTTCCTCTTTCTGCACCTCTATTGCTTCTTTCTGCACTTCTCTTGCTTCTTTCTGCACCTCTCTTGCTTCTTTCTGCACCCCTGCTGCCTCTTTCTGCACTCCTCTTCACTCTTTCTGCACCTCTCTTGTCTCTTTGTGCACTTCTGTTGTCTCTTTCTGCACCACTGTTGTTTTTTCTGCACTTCTCTTGCTTCTTTCTGCACCTCACTTGCTTCTTTCTTCCCCTCTCTTGCCTCTTTCTGCATTTCTCTTGCTTCCTTGTGCACCTTTCTTCCTTCTTCTGCACTTCTATTGTCTCTTTCTGTACATCTCTACCGTTTTCTGTACCTGCCTTCATTCTGTATATCTCTTGTTTCTTTCTGCAACTCTCTTGCTTCTTCTGCACCTCTCTTGCCTCTTTCTGCACCTCTGTTGCTTCTTTCTGCATTTCTCCTACCTCTTTCTGTACCCTCTTCTCTCTTTCTGTACATCTCTTTACACTCTCTGCACCTCTCTTCCCTCTTTCTGCACCTCAATTGCCTCTTTCTGCACTTCTCTTGCCTCTTTCTGCACCACTGTTGTTTTTTCTGCAGTTCCCTTGCTTCTTTCTCCACCTCTCTTGCTTCTTTCTGCACCCCTTTTGCCTCTTTCTTCCCTTGTCTTCCCTCTATCTGCACCTCTCTTGACTTTTCCTGTACCCCTCTTGCCTCTTTCTGCACCTCTGTTTCGTTTTTCTGCACTTCTCTTGCTTCTTTCTGTACATCTCTTGCTTCTTTCTGCACCTCTCTTGCCTCTTTCTGAACCTCTCTTGCCTCTTTCTGCACCTCTTTTGCTTCTTTCTGCACCTCTCTTGTTTCTTTCTGTACCTCTCTTGCAAATTTCTGCACCCCTCTTGCCTCTTTTTGCATCCCTCTTCCCTCTTTCTGCACCTTGCTTGCCACCTTCTGCACCTCTCTTGCCTGTTTCTGCACTTCTCTTGCCTCTTTCTGCACATCACTTGCTTCTTTCCGCAGTTCCCTTGCTTCTTTCTGCACCTCACATGCTTCTTTCCGCAGTTCCCTTGCATTTTTCTCCTCCTCTCTTGCTTCTTTCTCCGTCCCTGTTGCCTCTTTCTGCTCCATGGTTGCTTCTTTCTGCACTTCTCTTGCTTCTTTCTGCACCTCTATTGCATCTTTCTGTACCCCTCTTCTCTCTTTCTGCACCCCTCATCCCTCTTTCTGTACCTCTGTTGCCTCTTTCTGCATGTCTGTTGCCTCTTTCTGCACGTCTGTTGCCTCTTTCTGCACTTCTCTTTGCCTATTTCAGCACCTCTCTGCTCTTTATGCACCTCTGTTGCCACTTTCTGCACCTCACTTGCTTCTTTCTCCATCCCTCTTGTGTCTTTCTGCTCCCCTCTTCCGTCTTTCTGTACCTTTCTAGCCTCTTTCTGCACCCCTCTTCCATCTTTCTGCACCTCTCCTGCCTGTTCCTGTACCTCTCTTGCCTCTTTCTTCACTTGTCTTGCCTCTTTCTGCACCTCTGTTGCTTCTTTCTGTACCCCTTTTGCCTCTTTCTGTACCCCTCTTCTCTCTTTCTGCACGTCTCCTCCTTCTTTCTGTACTTCTCTTCCCTCTTTCTGGACCCCTCTGGCCTCTGTCTGCACCTCACTTACCTCTTTCTGCACCTCTCTTGCCTCTTTCTGTACCTGGCTTGCCTCTTTCTTCATCTCACTTGCCTCTTTTTGCACTTCTCTTTCTTTTTTCTGCACCTTTCTTGTTTCTGTCTGCAACTCTCTTGTCTGTTTCATCACTTCTCTTGCTTCTTTCTGCACCTCTGTTGCTTCTTTCATCATTTCTCTTGCCTCTTTCTGCACTTCTTTTGCCTGTTTCTGCAACACGCTTGTCTCTCATCACTTCTCATGCTTCTTTCTTCACCTCTGTTGCTTCTTTTTGCACCACTCTTGCCTCTTTCTGCAACCCTCTTCCCTCTTTTTGTCACTCTTTTGCCTCTTTCTGTACTCCTGTTCCCTCTTTCTGCACCTCACTTGCCTCTTTCTGCACCTCTGTTGGTTTTTTCTGCACTACTCTTGCCTCTTTCTGCACCCCTCTTGCCTCTTTCTACACCTCTGTTGCTTATTTCTGCACTTCTCTTGCTTTCTTCTACACCTTTCTTGCTTCTTTCTGCACCCCTCTTGCCTCTTTCTGCACCCCTCTTCCCTCTTTCAGCACCTCTCTTGCCTCTTTCTGCACCTCTGTTCCCTCTTTCTGCAGTTCTCTTGCCTCTTTCTGCACCTCTGTTGCATTTTTCTGCACTTCTCTTGCCTCTTTCTGCACTTCTCTTGCCTCTTTCGGCACCTCTGTTGGTTCTTTCTGCACTCCTCTTACTTCTTTCGGCACCTCTCTTGCAAATTTCTGCACCCTCTTGCCTTTTTCTGAACCCCTCTTCTCTATTTCTGAACCTCTGTTGCCTCTGTCTGCACCCCTGTTCCATCTTTCTGCACCTTGTTTGCCTGTTTGTCCAACTTTCTTGCCTCTTTCTGTAGTTCTCTTGCATCCTTCTGCATCTCTGTTGCTTCTTTGTGCAGTTCTCTTGCCACTTTCTGCACCCCTCTTGCCTCTTTCTGCACCTATTTTGCTTCTTTCTGCACTTCTCTTGCTTCTTTCTGCACTTCTCTTGCTTCTTTCTGTACCCCCTTGCCTGTTTCTGCACCACTCTTTACTCTTTCTGCACCCCTCTTCCTTCTTTCTGCACCTCTTTTACCTCTTTCAGCACTTCTCTTGCTTCTTTCTGCACCTCTCATGCTTCTTTCTGCCCCTCTCTTGCCTCTTTCTGCTTTCTATTGCCTTTTTGTGCACCTTTCTTCCTTTTTCTGCACTTCTCTTGCCTCTTTCTGTACATCTCTACCGCTTTCTGTACCTGCCTCCATTCTGTACCTCTCTTGTTTTTCTGTACCTCTCTTGCTTCTTCTGCACCTCTCTTGCCTCTTTCTGCACCTCTGTTGCTTCTTTCTGCATTTCTCCTACCTCTTTCTGTACCTTCTTCCCTCTTTCTGCACATCTCTTGCCACTTTCTGCACCTCTCTTGCCACTTTCTGCACCTCTCTTGCCTGTTTCTGCACTTCTCTTGCCTCTTTCTGCACCTCACTTGCTTCTTTCTGAAGATCCCTTGCTTCTTTCTGCATCTCTCTTGCTTCTTTCTGCACCGCGTTGCCTCTTTCTGCACCTAAGTTGCTTGTTTCTGCACTTCTCTTGCTTCTTTCTGCACCTCTCTTGCTTCTTTCAGCACCCCTCTTCCCGCTTTCTGCACCCCTCTTCCCTCTTTCTGCACCTCTGTTGCCTCTTTTTGCACCTCTCCTGCCTCTTTCTGCACTTCTCTTGCCTATTTATGCACCTCTCTTGCCTCTTTCTGCACCTCTGTAGCCTCTTTCTGCACCCCACTTACCTGTTTCTGCACCTCTCTTCCCTCTTTCTGCACCTCTCTTGCCTCTTTCTGCACTTCTCTTGCCTCTTTCTGCACCTCTGTTGCTTCTTTCTGCACCCCTGTTCTCTCTTTCTGCACCTCTCCTGCCTGTTTCTGCACCTCTCTAGCCTCTTTCTGTACTTCTCTTGCCTCTTTCTGAACCTCTGCTGCTTCTTTCTGCACCCCTCTTGCCTCTTTCGGTACCCCTCTTCCCTCTGTCTGCATGTCTCTTCCCTCTTTCTGTACTTCTCTTCCCTCTTTCTGCACCCCTCTTGCCTCTTTCTGCACCTGTCTTTCCTCTCTGCATCTCACTTGCCTCTTTCTGCACTTCTCTTACTTTTTCTGCACCTTTCTTGTTTCTTTCTGCAACTCTCTTGTCTGTTTCATCACTTTTCTTGCTTCTTTCTGTACATCTGTTGCTTCTTTCTGCACCTCTCTTGTTTCTTTCTGTACCTCTCTTGCAAATTTCTGCACCCCTCTTGCCTCTTTTTGCATCCCTCTTCCCTCTTTCTGCACCTCGCTTGCCACCTTCTGCACCTCTCTTGCCTGTTTCTGCACTTCTCTTGCCTCTTTCTGCACATCACTTGCTTCTTTCCGCAGTTCCCTTGCTTCTTTCTGCACCTCACATGCTTCTTTCCTGCAGTTCCCTTGCTTTTTCTCCACCTCTCTTGCTTCTTTCTCCGTCCCTGTTGCCTCTTTGTGCTCCATGGTTGCTTCTTTCTGCACTTCTCTTGCTTCTTTCTGCACCTCTATTGCATCTTTCTGTACCCCTCTTCTCTCTTTCTGCACCCCTCATCCCTCTTTCTGTACCTCTGTTGCCTCTTTCTGCATGTCTGTTGCCTCTTTCTGCACGTCTGTTGCCTCTTTCTGCACTTCTCTTTGCCTATTTCAGCACCTCTCTTTGCTCTTTATGCACCTCTGTTGCCACTTTCTGCACCACACTTGCTTCTTTCTCCATCCCTCTTGTGTCTTTCTGCTCCCCTCTTCCGTCTTTCTGTACCTTTTTTTGCCTCTTTCTGCACCCTCTTCCATCTTTCTGCACCTCTCCTGCCTGTTCCTGTACCTCTCTTGCCTCTTTCTTCACTTGTCTTGCCTCTTTCTGCACCTCTGTTGCTTCTTTCTGTACCCCTTTGCCTCTTTCTGTACCCCTCTTCTCTCTTTCTGCACGTCTCCTCCTTCTTTCTGCACTTCTCTTCCTCTTTCTGGACCCCTCTGGCCTCTGTCTGCACCTCACTTACCTCTTTCTGCACCTCTCTTGCCTCTTTCTGTACCTGGCTTGCCTCTTTCTTCATCTCACTTGCCTCTTTTTGCACTTCTCTTTCTTTTTCTGCACCTTTCTTGTTTCTGTCTGCAACTCTCTTGTCTGTTTCATCACTTCTCTTGCTTCTTTCTGCACCTCTGTTGCTTCTTTCATCATTTCTCTTGCCTCTTTCTGCACTTCTTTTGCCTGTTTCTGCAACACGCTTGTCTCTCATCACTTCTCATGCTTCTTTCTTCACCTCTGTTGCTTCTTTTTGCACCCCTCTTGCCTCTTTCTGCAACCCTCTTCCCTCTTTTTGTCACTCTTTTGCCTCTTTCTGTACTCCTGTTCCCTCTTTCTGCACCTCACTTGCCTGTTTCTGCACCTCACTTGCCTCTTTCTGCACCTCTGTTGGTTTTTTCTGCACTACTCTTGCCTCTTTCTGCAACCCTCTTGCCTCTTTCTACACTTCTGTTGCTTATTTCTGTACTTCTCTTGCTTTCTTCTACACCTTTCTTGCTTCTTTCTGCACCCCTCTTGCCTCTTTCTGCACCCCTCTTCCCTCTTTCAGCACCTCTCTTGCCTCTTTCTGCACCTCTGTTCCCTCTTTCTGCAGTTCTCTTGCCTCTTTCTGCACCTCTGTTGCATTTTTCTGCACTTCTCTTGCCTCTTTCTGCACTTCTCTTGCCTCTTTCTGCACCTCTGTTGGTTCTTTCTGCACTCCTCTTACTTCTTTCGGCACCTCTCTTGTAAATTTCTGCACCCTCTTGCCTTTTTCTGAACCCCTCTTCTCTATTTCTGAACCTCTGTTGCCTCTGTCTGCACCCCTGTTCCATCTTTCTGCACCTTGTTTGCCTGTTTGTCCAACTTTCTTGCCTCTTTCTGTAGTTCTCTTGCATCCTTCTGCATCTCTGTTGCTTCTTTCTGCACCCTGTTCTCTCTTTCTGCACCTCTCCTGCCTGTTTCTGCACCTCTCTAACCTCTTTCTGTACTTTTCTTGCCTCTTTCTGCACCCTCTTGCCTCTTTCGGTACCCCTCTTCCCTCTGTCTGCATGTCTCTTCCCTCTTTCTGTACTTCTCTTCCCTCTTTCTGCACCCCTCTTGCCTCTTTCTGCACCTGTCTTTCCTCTCTGCATCTCACTTGCCTCTTTCTGCACTTCTCTTACTTTTTTCTGCACCTTTCTTGTTTCTTTCTGCTACTCTCTTGTCTGTTTCATCACTTTTCTTGCTTCTTTCTGTACATCTGTTGCTTCTTTCAGCACTTCTCTTGCCTCTTTCTGCACTTCTTTTGCCTGTTTCTGCACTTCTCTTCTTCTCCTTTATCACCTCTCTTGCTTCTTTTTGCACCCCTCTTGCATCTTTCTGCACCCCTCTTGCCTCTTTCTGCACCTCTCTTGCCTCCTTCTGCACCTCTTTTGCCTCTTTCTACAGTTCTCTTGCCTCTTTCTCCACCTCTCTTGCCTTTTTCTGCACATCTCTTCCCTCTTTCTGCACTTTTCTTGCCTCTTCCTGCACTTCTCTTGCTTCTTTATGCACTTCTCTTGATTCTTTCTGTACCCCCTTGCCTGTTTCTGCACCACTCTTTACTCTTTCTGCACCCCTCTTCCTTCTTTCTGCACCTCTTTTACCTCTTTCAGCACTTCTCTTGCTTCTTTCTGCACCTCTCATGCTTCTTTCTGCCCCTCTCTTGCCTCTTTCTGCTTTCTATTGCCTTTTTGTGCACCTTTCTTCCTTTTTCTGCACTTCTCTTGCCTCTTTCTGTACATCTCTACCGCTTTCTGTACCTGCCTCCATTCTGTACCTCTCTTGTTTTTCTGTACCTCTCTTGCTTCTTCTGCACCTCTCTTGCCTCTTTCTGCACCTCTGTTGCTTCTTTCTGCATTTCTCCTACCTCTTTCTGTACCTTCTTCCCTCTTTCTGCACATCTCTTGCCACTTTCTGCACCTCTCTTGCCACTTTCTGCACCTCTCTTGCCTGTTTCTGCACTTCTCTTGCCTCTTTCTGCACCTCACTTGCTTCTTTCTGAAGATCCCTTGCTTCTTTCTGCATCTCTCTTGCTTCTTTCTGCACCGCGTTTGCCTCTTTCTGCACCTAAGTTGCTTGTTTCTGCACTTCTCTTGCTTCTTTCTGCACCTCTCTTGCTTCTTTCAGCACCCCTCTTCCCGCTTTCTGCACCCCTCTTCCCTCTTTCTGCACCTCTGTTGCCTCTTTTTGCACCTCTCCTGCCTCTTTCTGCACTTCTCTTGCCTATTTATGCACCTCTCTTGCCTCTTTCTGCACCTCTGTAGCCTCTTTCTGCACCCCACTTACCTGTTTCTGCACCTCTCTTCCCTCTTTCTGCACCTCTCTTGCCTCTTTCTGCACTTCTCTTGCCTCTTTCTGCACCTCTGTTGCTTCTTTCTGCACCCCTGTTCTCTCTTTCTGCACCTCTCCTGCCTGTTTCTGCACCTCTCTAGCCTCTTTCTGTACTTCTCTTGCCTCTTTCTGAACCTCTGCTGCTTCTTTCTGCACCCCTCTTGCCTCTTTCGGTACCCCTCTTCCCTCTGTCTGCATGTCTCTTCCCTCTTTCTGTACTTCTCTTCCCTCTTTCTGCACCCCTCTTGCCTCTTTCTGCACCTGTCTTTCCTCTCTGCATCTCACTTGCCTCTTTCTGCACTTCTCTTACTTTTTTCTGCACCTTTCTTGTTTCTTTCTGCAACTCTCTTGTCTGTTTCATCACTTTTCTTACTTCTTTCTGTACATCTGTTGCTTCTTTCTGCACCTCTCTTGTTTCTTTCTGTACCTCTCTTGCAAATTTCTGCACCCCTCTTGCCTCTTTTTGCATCCCTCTTCCCTCTTTCTGCACCTCGCTTGCCACCTTCTGCACCTCTCTTGCCTGTTTCTGCACTTCTCTTGCCTCTTTCTGCACATCACTTGCTTCTTTCCGCAGTTCCCTTGCTTCTTTCTGCACCTCACATGCTTCTTTCCGCAGTTCCCTTGCTTTTTTCTCCACCTCTCTTGCTTCTTTCTCCGTCCCTGTTGCCTCTTTGTGCTCCATGGTTGCTTCTTTCTGCACTTCTCTTGCTTCTTTCTGCACCTCTATTGCATCTTTCTGTACCCCTCTTCTCTCTTTCTGCACCCCTCATCCCTCTTTCTGTACCTCTGTTGCCTCTTTCTGCATGTCTGTTGCCTCTTTCTGCACGTCTGTTGCCTCTTTCTGCACTTCTCTTTGCCTATTTCAGCACCTCTCTTTGCTCTTTATGCACCTCTGTTGCCACTTTCTGCACCACACTTGCTTCTTTCTCCATCCCTCTTGTGTCTTTCTGCTCCCCTCTTCCGTCTTTCTGTACCTTTTTTTTGCCTCTTTCTGCACCCCTCTTCCATCTTTCTGCACCTCTCCTGCCTGTTCCTGTACCTCTCTTGCCTCTTTCTTCACTTGTCTTGCCTCTTTCTGCACCTCTGTTGCTTCTTTCTGTACCCCTTTTGCCTCTTTCTGTACCCCTCTTCTCTCTTTCTGCACGTCTCCTCCTTCTTTCTGCACTTCTCTTCCCTCTTTCTGGACCCCTCTGGCCTCTGTCTGCACCTCACTTACCTCTTTCTGCACCTCTCTTGCCTCTTTCTGTACCTGGCTTGCCTCTTTCTTCATCTCACTTGCCTCTTTTTGCACTTCTCTTTCTTTTTTCTGCACCTTTCTTGTTTCTGTCTGCAACTCTCTTGTCTGTTTCATCACTTCTCTTGCTTCTTTCTGCACCTCTGTTGCTTCTTTCATCATTTCTCTTGCCTCTTTCTGCACTTCTTTTGCCTGTTTCTGCAACACGCTTGTCTCTCATCACTTCTCATGCTTCTTTCTTCACCTCTGTTGCTTCTTTTTGCACCCCTCTTGCCTCTTTCTGCAACCCTCTTCCCTCTTTTGTCACTCTTTTGCCTCTTTCTGTACTCCTGTTCCCTCTTTCTGCACCTCACTTGCCTGTTTCTGCACCTCACTTGCCTCTTTCTGCACCTCTGTTGGTTTTTCTGCACTACTCTTGCCTCTTTCTGCAACCCTCTTGCCTCTTTCTACACTTCTGTTGCTTATTTCTGTACTTCTCTTGCTTTCTTCTACACCTTTCTTGCTTCTTTCTGCACCCCTCTTGCCTCTTTCTGCACCCCTCTTCCCTCTTTCAGCACCTCTCTTGCCTCTTTCTGCACCTCTGTTCCCTCTTTCTGCAGTTCTCTTGCCTCTTTCTGCACCTCTGTTGCATTTTTCTGCACTTCTCTTGCCTCTTTCTGCACTTCTCTTGCCTCTTTCTGCACCTCTGTTGGTTCTTTCTGCACTCCTCTTACTTCTTTCGGCACCTCTCTTGCAAATTTCTGCACCCTCTTGCCTTTTTCTGAACCCCTCTTCTCTATTTCTGAACCTCTGTTGCCTCTGTCTGCACCCCTGTTCCATCTTTCTGCACCTTGTTTGCCTGTTTGTCCAACTTTCTTGCCTCTTTCTGTAGTTCTCTTGCATCCTTCTGCATCTCTGTTGCTTCTTTCTGCACCCCTGTTCTCTCTTTCTGCACCTCTCCTGCCTGTTTCTGCACCTCTCTAACCTCTTTCTGTACTTTTCTTGCCTCTTTCTGCACCCCTCTTGCCTCTTTCGGTACCCCTCTTCCCTCTGTCTGCATGTCTCTTCCCTCTTTCTGTACTTCTCTTCCCTCTTTCTGCACCCCTCTTGCCTCTTTCTGCACCTGTCTTTCCTCTCTGCATCTCACTTGCCTCTTTCTGCACTTCTCTTACTTTTTTCTGCACCTTTGTTGTTTCTTTCTGCAACTCTCTTGTCTGTTTCATCACTTTTCTTGCTTCTTTCTGTACATCTGTTGCTTCTTTCAGCACTTCTCTTGCCTCTTTCTGCACTTCTTTTGCCTGTTTCTGCACTTCTCTTCTTCTCCTTTATCACCTCTCTTGCTTCTTTTTGCACCCCTCTTGCATCTTTCTGCACCCCTCTTGCCTCTTTCTGCACCTCTCTTGCCTCCTTCTGCACCTCTTTTGCCTCTTTCTACAGTTCTCTTGCCTCTTTCTCCACCTCTCTTGCCTTTTTCTGCACATCTCTTCCCTCTTTCTGCACTTTTCTTGCCTCTTCCTGCACTTCTGATGCCTCTTTCTACATTTCTGTTGCTTCTTTCTAGACTTCTCTTACTTCTTTCTGCACCTCTATTGCTTCTTTCTGCACTTCTCTTGCTTCTTTCTGTACCTCTCTTGCTTCTTTGTGCACCCCTGTTGCCTCTTTCTGCACTCGTCTTCACTCTTTCTGCACCTCTCATGTCTCTTTGTGCACTTCTGTTGTCTCTTTCTGTACCTCTATTGCTTTTCTCTGCACTTCTCTTGCCTCTTTCTGCATTTCTGTTCCTTCTTTCAGCACTTCTCTTGCCTCTTTCTGCACCTCTGTTACTTCTATCAGCACTTCTCTTGCCTCTTTCTGCACCCCTATTCCCTCTTTCTGCACCTCTCTTGCCTGTTTCTGCACCTCTCGCCTCTTTCTGCACCACTGTTCCCTCTTTCTATACCTCTCTTGCCTGTTTCTGCAACTCTCTTGCCTCTTTCTGCACCTCTATTGCTTCTTTCTGCACTTCTCTTGCTTCTTTCTGCACCTCTCTTGCTTCTTTCTGCACCCTGTTGCCTCTTTCTGCACTCGTCTTCCCTCTTTCTGCACCTCTCTTGTCTCTTTCTGCACTTCTGTTGTCTCTTTCTGTACCTCTATTGCTTTTCTCTGCACTTCTCTTTCCTCTTTCTGCATTTCTGTTCCTTCTTTCAGCACTTCTCTTGCCTCTTTCTGCACCTCTGTTACTTCTATCAGCACTTCTCTTGCCTCTTTCTGCACCCCTGTTCCCTCTTTCTGCACCTCTCTTGCCTGTTTCTGCACCTCTCGCCTCTTTCTGCACCCCTGTTCCTTCTTTCTATACTTCTCTCGTCTGTTTCTATATTGAAATGGGAAGTGCAAGCTGTCAAGTTTAAAGGTCTGCGTGCTCTGATGACTGAGGTATGTCTACTTGTACATGTATTCTCACATGTGTTATGGATCTGAAGATGGTAGCTTAAAAAGCGGGTAGCTTCTTTTATAGTTGGTCAAATCTTCTTAGTTCTGCTCTGTCATTCGATTGCACAGGCAGACGTCTCTTATGTATATAGGTGTTATAGAGCCCCTCAAATGTACTGAATACGCATGTGCCCTGTATTATGAGCAGAAAAAAATACATTCACCTTCTTGTACACATATTTACAGAGTATGCTGTTTGAAACACGGATATTCAAGTATTTGTATGTTTATAATGTATGTAACATGTCACCAGGTAAAAGCAGAGACACACGCATGCATACCTTCACAAGCTTGGTCAGACTTACAACAGTGATATGGTTAGGATTGCTGTTTTACATTTGGTAGTCCTAACATTCTGAACAATCGATGAATAGTGAACCTTCAAGAGAAAAGTGAGGTTTAAGACATCTTGGGAGAAGGATTAGTGGTTAGGCTACTTTGTATGAGTCTGTGGAAAGGTACAGTCGAAGTAGGCCTCTTTCTGCACCTCTGTTGCTTCTTTCTGCACTTCTCTTGCTTCTTTTTGCACCTTTCTTCCTCTTTCTGGACTTCCCCGGCCTCTTTCTGCATTTTTCTTGTTTTTTTATGCACCTTTCTTCCTCTTTCTGCACCTCTCTTCCTTCTTTCTGCACTTCTCTTGCTTCTTTCTGCGCCTTTCTTCCTCTTTTTGTACATGTTCTACCTATGTAGGCATAGTTCAAAATTAGCATTTAAAAAACCTTATAAATTCACTGAAAAAAACACAGGTTTCAGGGATGTTATAGTAAGGTTTTAGCATTTAAAAAACATTAGAAATTCACTGAAAAAACTCAGGTTTCAGGGACGTTTTAGTTAGGGGTTAGCATTTAAAAATCCTTAGAAATTCATTGAAAAAAACACAGGTTTCAGGGACATTATAGTTAGGGATTAGCGATTAAAAAACCTTAGAAATTCACTGAAAAAAACCATAGGTTTCAGGGACGTTATAGTTAGAGATTAGCATTTAAAAAACCTTAGAAATTCATTGAAAAACCACAGGTTTCAGGGACTTTATAGTTAGGCTGACATATCACTCGTACAAAAACAAAGACATTCAGCCATTATATTTAGCTGAGCTAACTATAACTTGCGCCCCCGCAATGCACTGTTGATGACATTACATATTACATCACTCATGACATGTCAGTGACATCACTGATGACATCACTGATGACATCATCCACGTAATATCTGATGCACCTCCTCACACCCTAATATAACCTTTGATACACCCACTCTAAAATACAGACTACCATTCTCGAAACCATAGACACACCAATACCAGTTAGTACATACCCGCTCACTGATTCATTGGTCTACACACACATCCACTCACTAACCCATATATTTACTCATTCACGCAGTCAACTTGTCACTACAGCCACTGATATATGCACTCATACACCCATACAGTTATACACCTATACAGTTACACACACAGCACCTCACTTATTCACACAAATAGTAACACATACTTACTCTCTTCTACAATCACTGACACAAGCACACACTCCCAAGTGTAGGTATTAATATTTCTTGAGAATGATCTGTTTTAGAGGCCTGGGTGTAATGTGGGACCTAGGGCCTGATTTAGGCTGGGATACTCTGTGACAAATAAAATATCGAATTAACTGCACTGCACTTAATTGTATTCTTCAATGCCGTGTCTACTCTAATACGGTGGATGGGATATCTGTTTTCCACCAAGTATGTCCCATCTGCCAGATGCTATCAGCCTAGGTCTATAAGCTACATTTGGACTTTGGGTAGTAGAATGGAGGAGGGAGTTGGAGAAGAGAGCAAGAGCAATGCCATTGAAATTATAAGTTCATATCATGCTACAGCTGGGCTGCCTCAAAAACATGCTGGAGAGGAAGCAGAAGCATGGCTCAGTTAATGTTGCATAGTCAAATATTAATTTTTCAGCATATGAGATATATCTCTCTCTATTTATATATATATGCCTTGCTCATTAATGGCAGGTAATTCATTGTTAACACACATTATGGGGCTTATTTCGATGTCGGGAGGACGCAAAACTGTCGCGGAAACGGGACCGACAGACCTCTGGTCAGCAGTCCCAACTGCCTAATCACGATGCGACTGCACATGATGTGGTCGCATACTCCCATTCCTCTATGGGAGCTTGTGTTACGGCTGTAAATCGTCCGTAACACAAGCTCCCATAGAGGAATGGAAGTCTGTGTTCATCTCTGCACCCCGTGACCCACAAAGTTCAGGGATCAACAAGGGGGCACCTATGGCATCCCCTTGGCCATGAACCGGAGCCCAAAAACAGAAGGGGGCCCTGCTAGGGGCCCCCAAACACGCTTTCTGACAGGGTTTGCATGTCGGAAAGGCTGGCATTGAAACTCTGCTGGAAACCATGCATCATAATCCAGAAGGTGGGAACGCCTTACATTTCAACTATAGGCCGGTCTCCAACTGGCAGACAGGCTCCTGGAGCCCGTCGGAAGCCAGCCGGAATAACCGGCCGGTTTAAATTCTGACCGGCTGTATTGAAATCCGCCAGTTGGAATTGAAACAGACGATCTCGGTCGTAAGGCCTCTGACCTTATAAGTAGTATAAACAAGTGATTAAGCTGAGTATCATTTACAATTCATGCTTTCTATTTTATTCTTCTTACTTTCTTGATATAACTATTCTTGCTGCTAGAGCTTGTGACATCCAGCAACCGGTCCGAACACTACAGGAGATTGCCGCCCGATGGCGGAAACAGGTCTTGGAGGCAGTGGCAGCTAGATATCATGGGCTGGTGGCCTTGGAGAAAAAAAAAGGAAAGGAGGCACAGGCCTTAAGTTCCATGGGCCGCTAGCCAGGCATGCCTCCAGCTACCATACCGCCAACTACAGCTAGGGTCCACTGTCAGCCCTACTACCACGAGCCTCCTCTCCTCCACAGACTCATCACCACACCTCCCCCACAGCATCCTACAAGAGCTGACACACCTGTGATATCAGACGGATCAACTCAGGTGCGAGACGGCACAGATACGGTGTGGGCAGCAGAACTTGGCCCGGGAAATTGGTGCCCTCAAGGGCCTTCTTTATAATTTATTTTGTTTTGGTAGGAGGATATGTTGTGAGTGGAGAGGGTGGGAAGGACAAAACTTTGGAGAAAGGGTGAACATTGGACTTTTTGGGATATATGTTGGCTTGGGGAGGGGGTGGGTCTGTTGTGGGTGAAGAGGGTGGATCTTTAAAAAAATGGGTTTGACTTTATTTTCCTTGTCATCTTCATTATCAGTCTTTTCTTTGCAAGTTAGCATAGTAGGGCATTGTTGAGTGTTACTGTTGTTGGCATGCATGACACAGAGCTGCCCTCTGAAATTGTCATTGTGACCTTATAGATTGACTTTTCATTTTACACTTTTTCTACCTAAAAGCCCTGGCCATGTATGTATTCCTCAGTAGGTTTCTTACCTCTTTCTGCTGTCCAGTGATTTTCACCCTGCCACTAGAGTAGCACTATCTGGAAACAGATTAGTGATTACTTTAATTCTGTTTCACTTGATGAGGTTTTGCAGCCCCCAGCCCCCAATCAATTATACTGTGTAATAGTTGGTATTGTAGTAAATGTCCTTGTCCAACCCGCTGTAACTATTTGCAAAGTAAGGGGTCTGTAACCAAACTTTGTATACTATTTATTAAAGGACAACTTCTCTACTAAATCATCAACTAGTTCTTCAAGTTCTGTTCTTACATTAATTGATTAAGCAGTTATACCTCACACAAACTTCCCAAGCCTTACAGCAGGGTTTGTCAAAAGGGCCTTTATAATGGAGGGAGTATAGTGTTCTTGTATTAACAGGGAAGACATCACAACGCTAACTCCTACTGATTCCAAATGAGGTGAACTCCAATTGTTGGATTATTCAAAAAACATATTCATCACAGGGAACTGGACTTAAAGAAAAAGCTGAGCTAGCATATTTTCAAAGAATTAGACCAGAGTAGATCACCATGACAAAAACACTTATTACAAAAACTAGCAGTAGCAACTCCTAAGCTATCCAGGGTCTCTAATATATAAACAACAGAATACAACTAAACTTACAAAATCCTTGAGTCAGGAGGGATCAGGAGGAGAAGGTATGGTTACTCATGTTGCATAGATTTTGTAACTATTGAAGGGCCTGATTCACAAAGGTAAAATTAGAATTTTGGTGTTACCTTTCTGACCCTTGTAGTGTAGGTTTACGACTAGAAGCAGCAACTTCTCCATTAGTAACTTTACAGGTAGTAACTTCACGAGTATTAAGAAGATCCTACAGTGAGTTGGTGTCAATTTCAGCACATCCACTCCACCAAATGTGTGATCCATTTATGGTGTACATTTGTAAGCCGCACCTCAGTATCTATCACACGCCCGAGGGAAAGGGTTAGGGGTTTGACGAAAAGATGGGAATTGGAGTTGGGGTACGCTGTGACGAAGACAAACATTACACAACCACAATATTCATCAGGACAATGAACAGCACATCATCAAATCTATTGTAGAAAGAAATGAAGGAATGACAATTCAATTATATGCATTGGAAACAGTCCTTCAGCCCCAGAGACCCAAGTTATTATATATCCAAATGTTCTGTCATCTAGGTTTGAAAAATATAAATTATGGAGGAGTGAACCTACACAGTTCTAAAATTAGTGTTGTTTAAAGAACAATTATACAGTAAGTGCCAAATTAGGCAGTGCATCTGCATTCTTCTTGAAATGTCCGTTTTGGGTGCCTCGCTGAACCGGTATGGTAAGGTAAGCAGGAGGTTTATGAAGCTTTCCCTTACGTGCAGGAGAAGAGAAGGCCTTCAGATTGTAAAACAAAATGATATTGTAGAGTCAAGAGAGAAGAACGGAAAACAAACTTCATAAGGCGTGGACCAAGAGGCAGAGCAAGAGCATAGGCTGCTGCAATCATTCATTATGACGCGTGCAATTATCTGAGAGTGAGAATAACTTACAACTGATCTCAGACAAGTAGCTGCATGTACCTGGGTGATCAATCCCGTAACTGTCATCATAACATTTAGCCTAGTGTGTCCATCATGTGATGAGATGACATCACATATCGGTCTCCAGTTACAAGCCCCCCCAAATACAACCACATAATAGAGGAGTTTGACATTTGAGTCAGCACACAATACTCAGAATTTCCCAAATCAATGCACCGCTCTCCAGTCCACAGGGATAAGTAGACCTCTTAGACTCATCATCATGTTGGTTTCTCTTTGAGGTCGATAAGTTCTAGCTGTTGACGTAGATCTGTCATGAGTCCAGACTTCTGACTCTGAGTAACGAATCATTATGACTCCTGACCCAAATGCAATAATGAGTGATAAACCTGTAGTGCATGCTGTCGATGAACAAGAAAAATAAATAATTTGAGAATTTTGTGTAGATTTATATTTGCTAACTAAACTGACTGGTCTGGTCTCTAAAGAACCAAAACAAAAAAGGACAGCAAGGAGTGGACCATGCAAGTAAATATAGCTAAGTGTGAAAGGAGCAATTACCTTCAGGCAAAATCACCCCTCAGCACTCAAACATTGCAAATCCTCAAAATCAAGTTTACAAATTAGTTGAACACCCTCCCTCATAGTCTACCAGCGCATGAACCATCAAAGGTCACTCACACTCAGTCAATAAAAGATCACTCATTAGTGCAAAAGTTACCTTTTCAAATCCAAGCACAGTGGTACACAATTATTGTATTGTATCTCCTCTTTTCCTATGGAAGCATCACATTGTCAGTCTCGTAAATTAAATGATTTTTACTGAAGCAGCCCTGCCAGGGAATGAAAAAAAAGAAGGATAGGAATAAGATGGAGGCAGGGATTGTCTCCAATGTCCTTGAAGTGAATAGGGAGTATTCTTCGCTGCACACTCGTCCAACTGCAATATGGCCATACATGCGCCTAAATGGTGGGCTGCATTAGTCAGACACAAACAAAATATATAATGTTCCTCTAGCTATATCCATTTTTTTTGGGCAAAGCAGTTTAACGATAATTTGAAAGTTCTATGGTGGCTTACTCAGTCAGGAAAGTAGACTGGTCCTTCTCACTGTGATAGCTGCACCAGCTGTACTGAACTCACACTCAGCAGACATACTGGCTATTAGACAAACCAGACACTTTATTGTCAGCCTGCTGAGCTCTGGCCATTGGCACATCTTTGCATACCTATAGATAGATGCGTTTTGATCTTTTGGATCATCCAGATAGTCCTGAATATCTTCTGAATGGTTGTCGATACTGCCACTTGCTCAACCTCTTTGGCTTTTGCCTCTGCACTGGACTTAAGCCCTGCCACATGAAACCAATCCATTGCAGAGGTTGTACCTGATTCTTCTGTTGCTGTTGTTGTTGCCAGTGTTCTTGTTGCTGGTGTTGGCTGCTGTGAGACAACAACACTGCCATCCCTTGAGGTTGAAGGCTGCATGACAGAACATCTGCCTGAGACTCTAATTTCCAGCTGTTCTTCATCTAGATCTCTTGCTTGATTAACAATCCATGTCTTGTATACTGAAACATCCGCTTCTGAAAAAGGGATGAAAGTGACCAGTATTTTTGTACTGTGGATCAAGTACTGTGGCACAGAGGAACTCTTTGGACAACACAATGTCTCTTTGCAACCTTGGATTAACAGCCAAGTGAAGGATTAGGCTCTCAACCAAGTCATACGCTTCTATGTTCACACCTGCAAACCATTGTAACACCTTTTTTAACTGGTCCTGTAGCAGATGCAACAACAGAATAGCTTGGCTCAATGTACTGTCCTCCTTGCTGACTTCTGGTGTGAAAACCTCATAATGAAGTAGCATCTGTGTCAAGCATTTGATTACGCCCCATTTGTCCACCTCCATGGTCAGGCTTTTCCCAGTTACATCCCCTCCTCTTTGAATGGCATAGTCATTGACCAATTTTTACTGCTCAAATAGATATTCAGACATGCAATATGTTGAGTTCCAATGTTTTGGCACTTCCTGTATGAGGTCTCTAACTGGTACTCTATTAGAACGCTGAATTATCCTCAAGTGACCCTGCTACACAAGCTCCAAACCATCCAGAACACTGCAGCCAGACTCGTCCTCGGAACCCCATGACACGAGCACATGACCCAGCACCTACGAGACCTCCACTGGCTCCCCATCAAGAAGAGAGTAACCTGGGAGCAGCGCTCGATGGGGGGAGAACATGGCGTCTGCTAGCTGAGCAGCCGCGTGTGTCCGTGCTACTGCCCTTTCCCGTGTAACAGTCCGTGGAATGTTACCTCATGCGTGACCTTCCTGTGTGTTCCCGTGGTTGAAGAAGCTGCGGTTGAGCCCTGAGGTAGGGTGGAATTAGACGGTGGAAGGAGACGAATGCTCGTGAAATCGGACGGTGCATCCCGCCCGCCTTGTTTTCCACGCTGGTGTTTGGCCGCCCTGGAGCTGAGGCGCGGCCGCAGAGCGGCGGCTCGCGGGCTCCTCCGGGCCGGCAGTGGCAGCGCCAGTATCGGGCGCTATTTCGGAGCAGCGAGTGCTGGCGGGGTAGGGAGTCTCGGCGGCGATGCTTCCACGGAGCGGGTGGCCCCGGCTTCCACACTCACCGTAGCAGCATCAAGGGAATTGAAGGTGCCTCCAGGCAGAGTGGAGGATGTGTCTCCTGTTCGTCTCTCGGAAAATCGAAGTGCAAGCAGGGAAAATAGCGCGCAGATAAGCGCCAGAGAAGACCGAGGTAAATCGGGCGGTAAAACAGGGAAAAAAGGTAGGAAACGCAGGAGTGTGTCTGAAAATAAAAAAGGCAAAAGCAAAGTAAAGGGAGAGGAGAGTGGAGGGCTAGGAAACCAGTCAGAGGTTTTGGAGGCCGTAACGGCAAAATACATTCCTAGTGCCCCTAGTGCCTCTAGTTTGTCCAGCGAATATCTGGCTTCTCAAAATTGTCAGTCTAAGACCAGAAGTATAAAGGGGCTGAGAAACAAGACCACTTCTGTACATAACAAGGTTAAGATTACCCCCTCGTTGAGGTCTTTTTTCAGGGTGCAGCCGGAGGTTTTGACTATAACAAAGCAGGGAGCTGAATACAGAGAGAACGCTGCTATTGGAGTACCTGGCTTATCCGGCTTAACTAGCTTAAGTGGCCTTACAGATTGTATACCAGGAGAATCTTGGGGTATGATGGAGTCTACAGAAACAGAGCCTATTGAAAATGAGGCATTTAGGGAGCTAATAGAAGAGAGATCAGAAACAGGGTTCACGGGGGCGATAGAACTGGGCCCTCAGAGTTCAGTTGCAGCCACCAACTCAAGTACAGATGGAGGAGGGTTAGGTTTAAGGCTGCAGGAGCAGAAGCGGGAGCAGACTGTCCCCCCACTAGAATCGATGCAAGCTCTGTTCACCTCATTACAAGAAGACATCAAGCAAGGCTTTGCGGTTTCGGTAGCTAATCAGGGAGAAATAAGGAACCCATGTGTGATCCTAGAAAAAAAGGTGGACCTCCTAAATGCCAGAACTGAATCTCTAGAACACTCTGTTGATGAGTTAAAGGCCAATTTAGGGACTGCAGAAACCAAAATTCATGAACTACAAAGAGGGGAGGCTGCTCTGCGAGAAAGAATGGAGACGCTGGAAAATAATTCCCGTAGGAATAATCTCCGCGTTTTGAATGTCCCTGAGGGGAAAGAAGGGTCAGACCTCAAAACCTTTATGGTTAAACTGATTAAGGAAGTTCTGCCACTGGAAGAGGATACCGAGTTCCTGGAAAAGGACATCCAAAGAGTTCATAGGGCTCCCTTTCGTCTGAATCCAAGCAGGACAAAACCTAGAAAGATTCTTATCAACTTCCTTACTTACGCAGTAAAGGAAAAAATCTTGAATTTGGCTCTAAAATCAAAATCATTAAGAAGCAAGGATTTTACCTTTGAAGTCCGCTCGGATTTATCAAGAGATACCCTAGAAAGGCAGTGGGAGCTCGGTAGAAGGATGGATAACTTCAGAAAAGCCGGAGCTGTGGTACAACTTAAATTCCCAGCCTTTCTAAAAATCATGCATAATAATAAAATGCATAATATCAGGTCGATTCAGGAGGCAGATGAATTGCTGGCCACTATCAGTAAAGGGGCCCTCTAGGCTCCTACCTTGGGAAACATAGGAGGGAGGAGAAGTGAGTGGTGCAGAATAGTGGTGCAGAATAGTTTTTTATGAGCCTTATAAATGAGTTCTGTATAACTTAAGCTAAGGGTAAATATGTTCAAATAAAAAATAAAAAAATAGATGCAAAAAAATTAAAAAAACTTTTTTTTTTTTAAAAGAAAGAAAAAGGGAAGAGAAGAAAGGCTCTCTTTGACCTTTTAAGTGAAATAATCAAAGCACATTTGGTATATTTTTTCCTGATTTTTATCACTTTTATTGTTTTCGGACTTGAAGATATATTT
Organism: Calotriton arnoldi; assembly: GCA_963921515.1. Lineage (NCBI taxonomy): Eukaryota > Metazoa > Chordata > Amphibia > Caudata > Salamandridae > Calotriton > Calotriton arnoldi. Next base: position 35,792 of record CAWUFW010020252.1, on the reverse strand, counting down.
TTGTATGGTAACACACATAATCGTGTAGGGGGCTGAGGGGAGTAGTTCACGGTCACCACACCTGGACAACAACTAGTCCAGTTAAATGGGGGTAGGGTTCTCCAAGGGGTGGGGGTACGGGGGATAGGGGAGCACGGGGGGATAAAAAATAAAAACACCTCATTCGCCTGGTTTTTTCAGGTTGCTTAGATTTGCTAGTCTTGTTCTGGAGGGAGTTGGCAGATATGATAAGATTTAGACGTCGCCTCTGCCTCGGTCAAGGGAGGGCCTGGGGTACTGAACCCTAACATCATGACTATATTTCAGATGCTGTCCTGGAATGTGAATGGCCTGCGTGTGAGGTCACGTAGAGTAAAGATTTTACAATATTTAAAAGATTCCCCAGCGCAGGTCATGGTCATCCAGGAGACACATCTTCTTGAGGCAGAGACGAAAGAAATATTAAAATCTCAGAAATGGGTGGATTCTTTTGTCTGCACCAACCAGACGGCAAACATTAGAGGAGTGCTGATTCTCTTTAAAAAACAGCTAATGTACAGGTCCTACAATATAAGGGGGACCCTGGGGGGAGATGGCTGATATTGAAGATCATTCTAAGGGGTATTCTTCTTACCTTAGTTGGCTATTATGGTCCGAATCAGGACGACCCCTCCAGTCTCCATACCATTTCTTCACACTTATTGGATTTTCCAGAGCCTGTGATCTGGGCAGGAGATTTTAATATATTTCTGGATCCTAAACTAGATAAATCTTCTAACAGCAGAGCGATAGTTCCTTCAAGATCTAGGGCGTCCCTTTTGACAATAATGACCCAATTGGGGCTTAGCGACATCTGGAGAGAGAGGTCAGGACAACAATTGGGGGTATCCTATAGGAATTTTAAATACAAACATAAGTCGCGAATAGATTACATCTTACTTAGTTATAGTCTTAGGGACAGAGTAAAGGATATAAAATATCTGCCATCACATCTGTCTGATCACTCTGGGATTTTGATGACCTTAGAATATATACAGACACAACAGGCTAGAACATGGTCCTTCGATCGCACATTGTTACTTGAAGAGGAGGAAACAAGTTTTCTTTCTAGTGAAGCAATCCTATTTTTAGAGACCAATATGGGGACAGCCGATATTAACATAATATGGGACACTCTTAAAGCTTTTTTGAGGGGTATTATAACTAATAGGTCAAGCTACAGGCGTAAAAAATATAAAGAAGAGATTTCAGCCCTGGAACAAGAAATGAGGATAGTAGAGGCAAGAATGAACAGCCAGGTGGGAATAGGTCAAAAGGAAGATCTTGATAGGCGTAAACTTTTGAAGGAAAAGCTGGAGAGTATTCTTCAGGGGAGGCTTGTGAGTAGATGGGAGGCTAGCAAGATTGCCCATTTTGAGTACGGGGAAGGAGCGGGGAAACTACTTGCCTGGAAAATCAAAGCAGACCAGCTCCGTAACCACATAAAGGAAATCTCTGGGGGTAACGGGGCAGCCTTCATATCTTCGGATGAAGGTATTGGGGAGGTCTTCCTGAAGTACTTTCAGGAGATATATAAAGAGACCTCCATAGAGGATAAAATTAGGGTAAGAACATGGCTGGGAAAAACCACCTTAAAATCTATCAGTGCTGAGCAACAGCTAGATCTAGAACAGAGCATAACGCAAGAGGAAGTAAGGAAGGCATTGGCAGGCGGTAAAAGGGGGAAAGTGGCTGGCCCCGATGGTCTACCAGTCGAATTATATAGATCACTCCGGGAGAGTATAATCCCAACATTAACTTGTCTATTTAATAAAATACTTCTGGAAGGAATTAGTCCACCTGCATCATGGAATGATGCTACAATAGTCCTGATATTAAAACCGGGTAAAAATCCCACTAGCTGCGGCTCATATCACCCCATATCACTTTTAAACGCCGATTTTAAAATCTTTACTTCCATTTTAGCTACTAGGTTGGGGGTGGTGGCGAAGGATATCCTTCACCCCGACCAAAAGGGGTTCGTGAAAGGGAGACAATTGGCAGACCTTACCCGCGATCTGGTTGGCGCAATAGACATTGCTTCCACCTACTCACTTCCCCTGGCAGCTTTAACTCTGGATGCTACTAAGGCTTTTGACAGGGTTAATTGGGTTTACCTGTCAGAAGTTTTGGGAAAATTCAATTTGGGTGTCAAGTTTTGTCGCACCATACAGCTGCTATATCAGGCGCCATCGGCCAAGCTTTTGGTTAATGGTAGTCTTACCAAGGCATTTAATATTACCAGAGGGACTCGACAGGGCTGCCCCCTCTCCCCCTGTTGTTTGATTTGTATATTGAGCCGTTTGCACAGAGGCTCAGAGAAGATCTTGACATTGTGCCTTTCAGACACGGGGATTGGGAGAGGAAGGTGGCACTGTATGCGGACGACATTCTGATATTATCAGCTGATTTGGATACAACTTTCCCGGCAGTTGTCAAATTGGCGGAGGAATTTGGGCAGGTTTCAGGATACGAGATAAATGCCGGAAAAACAGAAACTATGACTTGGAACATCTCGGGTTTGGCACATCACACAAGCTATAATATGCGTTACCTTGGGGTCAGAGTTGTTCAGGATATAGATAAATTGGCAGACGTCAATTTAACACGAGTCCTCCGAGAGTGTCACAAACAGATGAAGGCATGGGCCCATCTTCCTTTATCCATCTTGGGGAGGGTGAATCTTGTTAAAATGTCAATACACCTAAGGCCACTTTCCTTTTTAATACAATTCCTTTACATTTTGACAAACGTACTATAGAAAAATTTCAACAAGAAATAAATTCTTTTATTTGGGCATACAAATCTACTAGGATAGCCTGGAAAAAGCTAAGGTGCAGGAGGGAGAAAGGAGGTCTCGCATTACCTGATCTTCAATACTACGCGTGGGCTTTTCAACTTACATACTCTCGGATGCTATTAAAAATGCCTATAGACACAGGGGGAGGAGACATGCTATTGGCTATGTTAAAAGGGGCGGGTCTACCGGAGGAGGGTTTTATGTTTAAATTTGGTGACCAAAATTTTTTTTTAAAAGTAAAACTAAAGGTCCTACAGGGATTTGCCAGAATATGGGCAAGATTAAAAAACCTGACAGGTCTTAGCTATTTCTCTAATTTAGCGCCACTTTGGGACTCTCCGGGCTCGCCAGAATGCCTTCGTGATAAGCTAGCGATGCCACTTAAAGATGCTGGATTAAGAGTATGGGGAGATCTTGTTAGTAATAACATGTTTATTTCATGGGAAGATCTAAAGATGAGAGTGGGTAGTGGTCTCTCAAGATTTAAGTATATCCAGCTACAAAGCTGGGTACAGTCCCATATTATACAGAAAAAATCTATTGGTGAGGGAAACCATTTAGAGCAGCAGTTGGTGGAGAGACCAGTAGGGAAGAAGGAGGTCTCATATTGGTATTGGGCCATAGAAGAGGCGGTCGATGGGGAATTTAGGTTGGCTCATGAGCTCTGGAGCGAACAGATGCCAAATGTACAGTGTGATCTATTATGGCAGGATTCTTTCAAAAATCTCTTTAGCATAGTTAAACCTGCCTGGCTGAAGAGGAATCATATCTTCACGGTCCATCGAGCATACTTATCCCCCCTTAGGCTCTCCAAAATCTCAAAAGGCTCTAAAGTCAATTGTAAAAAATGTGGGTTAGTAGAAGCATCGGACTCACATATGTTTAAAGATTGTCCCTCAATTTGTGCATTTTGGGAGGAGGTACGGACAACAATGGAGAGTATTTTGAGAGTACCAATCTTAATGGACCTGTCTCTGATAATTTTCGGTCTCAATAGCCATATTGTAGGACCTGCCAGATCGTTTTTATTTTATTCAATCCTATTGGCAAGGAGACAAATTTGTATACAGTGGGTAGACCCTGTCCCTCCCAAACATTCGGACTGGCTGACTTCTTTATACGAAACATCTAAGATGGACTTGGCTAGATCTGGTAGTCGAAAGAAGATTGCGTACTGGGACTTGCTGCTTCAATGGAAATAGTTTAAGAAAATTCTTCATATGTGTCATGTTACTTCCATTTTGAATATGCTATAACGAAGGGCGGGTCCGATGATTATGCCTATTGGATACTCCTTGGACTATGCTGGGTCTTCCCCCGGGACATCGTAAGAGTCCATCTGGTCATATAGATCAAGTGGGAGTGAAACCTATCCTCTTTCTTCTGAGGGAAAGTAGCATGTCGGTCTGGAAATATACCCCTGCAGGCTGAAGGTATCGAGAGAATCCATCAAAAAGAGCCGGTGCTATCCTAGGTCATTGAGTAGGGGTATGAACAGACGGTTTGTCTACTATGTGAATCTATTATTCAGAGATACTATCAGTTGAAGAGGAAGTCTAGAAAGAACACTCTTTGGAGTAGCTAACCCATCAGGGTTGTGATGTAGAATAGCAAAGTGCCTATAGAAGAAGCCAAGTGGCAATATCTTAACAGAACTAGTTTTAACCATTCCTGCGTTTTCTTGACACAGAATTTCCTTTACAACCATGGGGTTACAAAAATTAATCACAATATCATCACCCTTGTACCCTTTACCCAACCCGTCAATCCCCCCACACATCTTGCCAACAATATCTCTTTAGATATGTCCCAGTGACCAGTCATTTTTGCATTCAACCAATGTATGGTTTCATTCATAATGCCCCTTGTGGTTTCCATGTTCTTAGCCGTGAGACTGGGTACATTTGCCAGAGCAATAACGTTGGGAGCAGACGCGGGAGGTAAATCGATCACAGGAAGCGAGACTGGGCTGGGGTCACATATTTCTGTATGCTGGACGACTTGTTTATCCCTCATGGGATGCACTTTGTTGCTCTGAGCTGCTCTGATAGAAGCTGGACCGATATCAGAGGCAGAGGCTAGGCTATCGGCGGCCCCTCCGCCCCTGTAATTGAAAGAATAATTTGAAGGGGGAATAGAGGTGCACTGAGTCTCCTGGGAGCAAGTAATTGCCCTAGAGGCAGGTGGCTTTGGTAATTTGGCTTCAAAATGGGCCAGGCGATCAATAATGGGGCGCAATTTAACGTCCAATAGATCACCTATACGACAACTAAGTTGATCCCAGATATTTTCAACAGCAGCAGATACTGGCACATCCTTGTTACAGGGCCTATTTTGGGGTGCCATTTTACTTTTTGAAGGAGGATATTTATTTTTCATAATTTTGACGTTTTTCCTCCTGCGCTTAGGTTTTGAACCACTCTCTGAGTCAGTCTCACGGTGTTGATCGCTATCCACCATACCAGTAGGGAAATGCTCAGTAGGGATGTACTCAGCTCCCTTTCCTTTTGCTGAGGACACATCCCCCGGGCAGACCGTCATATAGATAGTAGTTTGTCCTCTTACCCCTGAATGTACATAACCAGCTAAGCCAGCAGATGGACTTGAGACTAAGGCACTAGGTGTACTCAACCGGGGGAGTTCAGGTGGACTTTGAATATTACACTGGTGGAGGGGTTCCACTAAGGCAAGCTCCTCAGGTGTAGTAGAGAGGCGTCACTCTACCAGTCTTATTTCATTTGTAACCATGTCCACAGCCTGGGTTAAATAGTTATCAATAGTAGAACTGGTGCGAGGAAGTGGTAGCACGCTAAGGGCGCCAGAAGTTCCCTTTTTTGTGCCCATACTCAAATACTGCGATAATACTAATCAGTGTGAAGGGAACAACAGGAACAACAAGAATCTCCAAGCCTCAATGCAACTGCATACAGAGAGGAAAAGAAAATGCAAATGCACAGTACCTCTGAAGGAAGGAGTAAACTTATGTGCCCTTGACCATGCTCCGAAGTATCCGAGGGCAAATCTCAGGGGGGTGGCCCAGCCCAGCCTCTTCTGGGCTATGATGGGATAAGATGGGCCCGTCTTGGCCTGGTCTTTGCCCCGACCGAACCCGGGTGCACCAAAACGCATCCCGCACAGCGGGATGCCTCCGCTGGTTTTATGGAGCTCCGGCCCCGATTACTGGCATCACAGCCCCTCTTCTGGGGCTAGTGCAGCTGGTGCGGCAAAGTCTCAAGGCTCCCGCACAGCAGGATGCCTCCGCTGGTTTTATTGCGCTCAGGCACCGATTAAAGGCGTCACAGCCCCTTCTCCAGGGCTGGTGCAGCTGGTGCAGCAAGGTCTTGAGGATATATCATTCAGGTACCTTTTGAATGTGAGCATTTCAAGACATTTTTTCTCCAAGCGAGCATATAGGAACAATTTTTAGTGTGAAACTACAAATCCGAATGCAAATGGCAGTGTTTTGAACACAGTCAACAGTTCCTTTAACATGGGCGATCAAAAACATTTCAGGCAGATTTTTTTCCAGAGTAGACCATTCACTTAATTATTTAGCACAAAACTACAAATCCAGTCCAAACATGAGCACTGGTGTCTTGAAAGCAAATGGAAATCAACTTGATATTACATTTTCAGGTTTTATTTTCACCCGAACAGAACGTTCTGATAATTTTTTGAGTGGGAGATGTATTTTGAGTAATTTTGAGTAATTTTAAATATTATACAGTTACACTCAACCCTAGTTTATTCCCTGGCATCTAGGGGGCAGAAAGACTGTTACTTTATTAAGAAGGGGGGAGCATTTGACTATAGCTGAGTGGTCCATTCCCCCCCTGGGTGTCTAGTAGCTGGATCCCTACTTGGGGATCGCAGTCCTCTGGCGATCCCCAAGCAGTGATCCGGTAGGGTGAGGTACTTCTTCAATAGAGATATAGCCTCTTTCCAAGTAGTACCTTCCTGCTTTGACTAGGTCTTGGTGGACTGAGATGCACCCCCAAAAACCGAGCACAGAGAAAACAGTCAACACCCAATGACTACCTGATTTCACTGTCAAACATTGATAAAAAAAAAATTTCCGTTGGCAAGGGAAGCTGTTCCCTCATGTTTTAATTTTTTTTAAAAAAGTCCTCACACCAGAAGGATTTTCCACAGCAATGTGGTGGAGGAACTGTTCCTGTTATCCGCACAGCAGAGGCAGTGCAGAGGAAGTGAATATTCACTGCATTTAGGAGGATAAGCACTATGACTGAAGTGTGTGGGTGGGAGTTAGAATCATAAATCTGCTATCCCCCAAATTAAGCACTATGCCAATGGGTAGTATAGCTAGAGTTTGAATAATGTATTTGTACCCCACCCATGTTCAAACAGTTTTAACAGTAGTAGGTTTGGGGTTAAAATAGTAAATCTTTTCAAAATTAAACATTTTCCCCAATGGATGTGCGTTTGAAGTAATATTTTTAATTTGTTTTTTTCTGTGTAGGGTTTTAATTTTAGAGTGACAGTTTAGCTTTAATATTTAGGGACTGTTCACAAATTGAAGCATTACTTCACCCCAGATAAATAAAGATAACGCGAGGTACGTTTTTTATCAGGTGTGATAAATAACACCTATTATGAGTTTAGAAGGAAATATCATGCAGATTTTGGTGTTTAACACACCAAACTTCGCAGAATGTGGTAAATACCACATGTTTTACCCTGTTAAATATTAGGCACAGGACGGAATTGACCACACAACTTGTAATCATGCCCTTAGTCTGTTATTTAAAAATATATAAATGATACAATGACATTAGTAGTGTGGTTAAAATATTGAAAAAATAGGATTCATTATTTATGGTCTTAAAGAAAAGTTAACATTTTGTTTTCCTAACATGCAAATAATATATTGTAATTTAAAAAAGTATTAACATTTTGTTAAGATAGTTTAGAATTTGCATACATATATATATACACATTTCAGACAGTATTAAACATAATTACACATTTAAAATATGAAAATTCAGGCATATATTTTTTTTATGTATACATATTTTCACAAATATGTATATTTTTACAAATGTACAATAACTTTTAATATACAAATTTTAATCAGTAAAACATTTTAGAACATAACTTTAACATATTTGTTATTTTCGTTCCATCAAAAGAATGCTCACTTAATAAAATGGGGGACCGCAGCTACGACTTTAAAAACAGTTCAATCCCATTTAATATATATTTTTATTAATGTTAAAAAACTGTTCATACATTGTTTTAATATATTAAGCAGCATTTGTTAATAAATTTGCATCTTAAATTTGTTACACATTTTAGCAATTTTAATATTTTCAGAAATAATATTTAGAAAGTATAAAACAATTTGACTAGAATAAACAATTATTGAAGTTATCTTTAAAATTCTTTTTAATGTAAGAAAGGCCTCTTTTTTCTGTTTTGCAGCCATCTTGCAACCATTATGTTATCACTGACTGTATTTTCTAGTCTTTTTTAATCATTAGTATGCATCATTGTTTGAAAAGGATGGAGTATAGCTTGGAATTTCAGATGGGGATATTACTATTGTTTTAGCTAATAGCAGTAGGGCTGGTGGGTTTACAGTATGGTTAAAGTATGCTAGTTTATCTAATATAGTACCCCTGTTGAGAAGAACATTGTTATAGTTAATTTAATGAAAGTGTCAGTGCCTGGTGTTTCGGGTAGTGAGCTTTTCAGTTACTAGTTTGGCTATTCTACGTCTGTTATATAGCTGTGCATACATGCTGTGTTTCTGGAATATCTTTCTACTATAGGTAAGCTTCTAGAAAGAAGATTTTTTAATCAAGGGTGACATTTGTTTTTATGGCTTCAAAGAAAATGGCTTGGAGTCTTTTATTTCCAAGTTCCCAAGTTCTTTTCTTACTTGTCGTTTGGTTTTCATGTATCATTAATTTTAAAAGTTTTTTTTTCGGGGTTTGGAGTGGTTCAATTGATTTTATTTGGGTACTTTTGATGTATTAATTTTATGCTGGATTATATTTTTTCATTGTTTGGAGAGGTTTACTTTCGATTTGTATCTATGCAACATAAATTCTACCTCGGGTGTCTTCAGCTGCTAAGTTCTTTGGGGGCTATTAACAAAGTAAACTTGCATGTAAATAAATCTACATATGTAACTTTCTATAACATTGCCAGCTTTTGAGAGTAAAGATACTCAAAAGAGTAATCTTCCATGTCCTGATCCCCTGAATTCAGGAGTATTAGCCTATTTTATTGGTGCAAAATTACTACTTGCAGCTTGTCACATGGAAGTAGAGGTCTCCATAAGGTAAAGGATAGAGAAAAATTAAAAAGTTAAAAATTGTATTAAACTTAAAAAGGTACAAATATTTTAACGTGAAATGTTAATGAAAATTAATTTAAAATAATTAATTGAATTATTTGACTAAATAAAACATGTCACATCCTGCAAACTTACTTTTTACTTAAATATTTAATTATTTTCATACTATTAAAATAAATGACAATAATTTTTCTTAAGATTTCAATAAATAAGAGTCTATCTAAATAATAAAATAACTAATGTTATGTACAGAATTAAGTTAAATGTATTTAATTATTTTATTAAAAACTAAAGTTACAATAATGTTTACACTTAATAAAAGCTCAACATATTTTATACTAAAGTAATAATTGTGTTTAATTCATAGATTTATTAATATTACATTATTTTTTCATATTTTTTAAAGTTATAATTTAATTTAACAGTAGTTACTATGGATTTTTATTTTGGTTGCCAGATTTTGATCTTGGCAGTCCTTAACTGTTTTACTGCCGTCCCCTAATGGTGGCGGTCCCTAGTACTATGCCAGGTCGATGGTCTTTCGCCCACCGTATTTAGATGCATGCAGGTTGCCTCACTGTCCGCGTCGACAGAGTGATTCCCACAGTTTTTGTGGCACACCGCCACAGAGGACTATAATGCTGGCGAATACTACTCTGCCGCTCTCAGGGCAGTGGGTACCTACTGAGCCGATTTAGATTTCACAGTTGTGCTGGAGGTCTACGCGCTCTATTAACACAATAGGGCAACCCAATTTTCCCCAAGGTCTACTAGCAGTGGTTCCCAGACAGAGTGAGTCCGTTGCAACACACGCTCAACAGTGTACCATCACTGTGGCCATTGGATGGATGCTAGCAGAACACTGAACAAGACAAACGAAGCAGCCTGGGATTATAAATATGCACCACCTTTGTCACAATTAGTATACTCAAATACCACGTTGCCCACCTCAAAGGTCAGCTGCTCATTGACCAAACATAATCATAGAATATATACAAATAGAGAGGCAACTACAATCAGTTTTCAGAGTTATATATACAGGAAGTTATTATTGAAAAATATTGATAGTTGTAGATCTTGGGTGTTGATTCAATCCCTTTACTTTATTGTATTAATTCAAATGAACGCAGCCAATGCGTTTTGCCTTAATAAGGCTTCATCAGGGCTGCAAACATGAAGAAAAACAAACATGAATAAACCATACAAATATGCATATAATATTAATAAGACCAAAATTCTCAAACGTCTTCAATACACCACACAGGATAAAAACATGACATCTTCATAAAACAAGTAGTGCAGTGCATTCATAAAACAGTCCGATTAAAAAACAAACCCAGTTCAACAATATATGTGTGTGCCTCCATTACCCTCCACAATGTCCCAGGAAAATTTGACAGAGTATTAGATAACAACATTCAATGTATATACGGTGTAATAATAATGTACATTGCTAATAGATACTCAACCATAAAACTTTGACCTTATCACACAAAACTGTGTGCCATATGATTCAGGGAAAGGAATACTTGTTGCAGTAGCCATGAAATGTGAATAAGAAAGAGAAACCAAAAACACCAGAAAAAGAGATCAAGCCAGTGTATAAGTAGAGACAAAACAATATTGCAAAAAGTGTAAAGATATATGTGAAGAAAAGGGGATATGTTGTACATATCCAACCTATAATCAACAAGAAAAATCAAAGAAAATGGAACCTTGATTAGTACACACACAAATTCAAAAGTAAGAAAAAGCTGCCGGATCGCATACTTTACATGAAATCAGTGTCACATGCAAGTCCACATATAATCTCCTTCAAACCTTAAGTGGTTCGAAGTGAGTAAAAACCAGAAATAAGGGACAAAAAAAGTTTTCATATTGGTGATCTCTTACTGAAAGATCTTCACCACTCCAGAAATACAAGAAATCTAATTGTCTATAATCGATCAAACGTACAGTAATCTAAAATATTTTGAGATCAATAAATATGATTACTCTCAAATCGATTAGTTACTCGTTTTGGAGTTGGATTGCTCCAAACAAAATTGTGATTGCTACCATGAGCCATAACTCATATACCTTTCACTAGTTTAACAACCAAAAGTATTAGCCTAGTGTTCTTTTGAAGTATTTCGCCCATGTGTATATCGTCACAAACCCATAGTATTCCCAGTAGAAGGTGTCTTCTACACAGGAGTAAAAAGGCAATTCATTAGTCAGACATTCCAGACTAGTTATTCATGACATGAATCTAACACCAAACATCAATACACAGATCCTGTCCAATACTATAAGCGTCCACATAGTCAAACCATCAAAATATTTAGTTTAAAGCCCGGAAACCGATTGGACATATGTTATCTGTGCTGCCAACAAAACCCAGGTTGTTAGTGACTATTCAGTTAGGACATTGAACAAGCGTTCGTTCTATAGGCTGGGTACCTATTTGTTTAAGACCACAGGCCTATCACAGATGAGGACATTACCTCTTAGAGAGTGAAAGAATCTTGCGACCACCATGTGCAGAATTAGATACTCGATCGTCGGTCGCAGGGTTCCTATTCACAAACCTTATCCTTGTGTGTTTGAGCTGTAATTGTATAAGAAAAGAAGCGAGTCACAGGACGCTGTTCCATACAACTCCCACAAAGGAGACCTTCCATTCCAAATTGCAGCGTTGCCGAACCGCAACCATAAAAGCAGAATGCCAAAACACATGGTCCCGCAGTGGGCGTATCAGTCCAACATCTGCAAGCACATTTTCAACACAACCGCAACATTACAGAAGCCATCCAAATATACGCCCCAACACATGCAAAGTTGTGTCTAAAAAGAAAGGATGACCCAAATATAACAATAACACATTCATGATAACAGACTCAACGGGTGGTTCCTGCATCAAGACGGCAATGTAGTGTATCCGTTACAGACATTCTATCGCGTTAAATCCCCCATTGCGGGAATCATACAAGGACCTTCAAATGGCTAGCACTCACATTATGTGAAAGTTCCCATTACTTACTCGTGTTCTAAGCTGCAGCACTCCAGATGTTCCAGACAAAATGCCGGTCGGGACTGTTTGCATCTACTTCCAAGTCGTAAATAAACTCTATAAAATCCCTTCAGTGGTCAAAGCATCTATGCTAGCGGGCAGTGTATTTTTCTGCATGATGTCACTATGTTCATCAGCGTATTTTGTGCTTGCCCGGAAAACTAGACCACTTCCATTGGGAACAAGGTTACAGCGGTAATGGAACAGCATCTTAAATTCCTTTGCCGGCAAACCAAAAAGATGGGGGACTGGCAAATCCAAAACACACAAAGCCTGGATGTCTGAGGGGAAACAAAAAACATACAACAAGAGACCACCTCCCATGGTCTCAACTCTAGTCATTCCAATGACAAATGCCCAAGCATACCACGGGACAAGGCAAACCACTAAAGGATGGCCAAAAAGAAGTGTACAGTCATACACACCAATCTTGACCAAGACACGAACCTTTAGAAGTAAAAGAAGTGAAATAAGCACAGGGGAAGCGAGGAAGAAGGAAAAGCATAGAGAAGAGGGGAGGGAAGGGGCTTTAGACATCTATTTCTGGTGGACCTCAGTGGAGAAGGATGTTTCATTGGCAGTCATCGAAAAGATCTAATGTAACCAAAGTGTAACAAAATTATTTATCTGCACAAACTATATTGTAAATGCAGCACAAAGTAAATAGGGGTAATCAGGAATGGTTATGACATTGTACAGTTAGACACCATATAAATAATAATGCAACTCATTCTCAGAATTTAAACCTCTTTGTACCGCCCTAAGTTTACAGATCCAATTAGCCTCACATTGACGTAATTTCAAATCCCTGTCTCTCCTCTTAGATCTTTGCTAATCAGTTCTAAGCCATGGAATAGAAAATTGGCTCTGTTTATCCCCATCTCACAATCATGTGAAGCCAGTGGGTAAGCTGTGTCCTGTGCAATACATGCTCTGCAATATTCTTGGATGCTTGATCTCTAGCGTGTCGTACTTCCCATTTTATTTTAGAGTAGCCACAAGTTATCACATACACCACAAATTTGGATTGATAATTAATTAATTGGCCGATGGTATGTTGCTGGCTAGAGTTGTAAGTTAATTTTTTCAGATTATTCAGACCAAGGTGACACATATTACATTCTCCACATCTGTAAAAACTAGTAGGGTGTTTAAGCCAAGTGCCTGAGTCTTGGTGTTTGGATATTGTATAGCTGGGGCAGAGGAGTTCTGTGAGAAGTTGGCCTGGTATATGCTGTTCACTAATTAAAGTGGACACCTTGCACCAGAACAATTCGACTCTTATGGTTGGTAGGTTTAAGACAACCTTTATAGAAAGCTATCCTAGTGGTAGCTGTGGAGAGCAGCCTTCAGGCTAAGTCTTGAAGGAATCTAAAGCAGCTTGTTTTACCACACAATCTCTTGAATCACCAAATGAAAAGACACCACACAGGTATATATATCAAATATATATGTATTTATTAATAAACAACTCTCTACTAATCTCTTTATGAGATTAGAAGTCAGGAACATATGTACAAATCAAATGTTATCAAAAATAAGTTAGCACAATCAAATATCACAATCTTAGTTTGGCTAGACCTAGGTCTAGGGCATCTAGAATCGATGGACCCCCAAGAACCACCCCAGGTAGTTGTAGGAGACCCACAGGGGACGGACGCAGTGTCCTGGCACCGGTGCGAGTCCTGTGCGAGTCTATGCGAACAGACGCGATTGAGATTTCAATGTTAAAGGTCCCTTGCGTGTTCGAGGCGAACACACCGATCGGTCCTTGTACGAGTCGAAGGACGCGGTTACAGATAGAGTTGCAAGGGAGATGGACGCGCTGTGTCTAACACAGACACGAACCTTGTACGAGTCAGTGCAATGGAGATTTCAATGTTACAGGCCCCTTGTGTGTTCGAGGCGAACACTGATCGGACTCAGTACGAGTCGAAGGACACGGTTATAGATAGTGTTACAAGGGAGATGGACGCGATGTGTCTAACACAGACGCGAACCCTGTACGAGTCAGCGCAATTGTCGCACTTAGAAAAGAAGAGTTTTAGGGCACTTCTAGGGTAGCTACAAGCAAGCCACTTACAGGGTAAGTAGTTCTAGGGCCCACACCCACGGGAGCACCGTAATGCTAAAGTTACCTCACCCAGGGGAGCCGGGTGCGTAGGTGTCCTTTGGTGTCGGGTCGCGGCGTCGTTTTCAATGGGAGCCAGTGAAGACTTGCGGCTTGCGGCGACAGAAGAAGTGTCCGTTGGAATCCAAGCCTGGATTCGGAAGGAGGAAGACCTGAAAGCAGAGGGGACAGTGTTCAAGGGCACTTGGCAGTGACCCCGGGCAAGGAAGATGAATGCCCACCGTCGTCGGCAGATTCAGGTCGTTCACTGGTGTCTTGACTCTTCGACCATGAGGTCCAGGATGCGTCGAGGACGGCCAGGAGCTGGATTCAGCGTGTCCCACGAAGTCTGCAGCTGACTGTGGTGTCGGCGACCCGATTAGAGCCAACAAGCCTTGGTAGAGCAAGTCTCGTGGTGGAACGGAAAAGTCAATGGTGCAGACCAGCAAGGTCTGAGGAACTTACCCAGCGAGGGTAGGTCAGGGCAGGCCTGCAGCAACCAGGGGAGCCCTTTGGTTTCTTTGGAAAGTCTTCTGGGGATCCACAAGCCGGCTGGCAAGGGATTGCGAAGATGCCTCAGGAGGATTCACTCAACAGAGGCCCACGGTCACTCGGGACAGTGTAGGCCTCTGATTTTGGGAGGGATCTTTGCTGGAGGCTGGGACCACACGTGGTCCAAAGCAAAAGTTCGTAGAATGTCGTGAAGGGGTTGCACTTGACAATAGTGCACGGTACCCAGGGTCTGCGGTTCCTCATTGCTCGTGGGGTCCACTTGCCTCAGCTTCGCTGGGAACTCACGATGGCCTTGGAGGGGTCAGAAAATCCTCTTCCTGGGCTGCAGGGACTTCGGGCTCCGGCAGGAGCGGCATAGTTTGCGACCGTCGTTGTCGTTTTTGGTGCCTGCCAAGCAGGGGAGTCACTCCTTGACTCCAAGGGAGATTCTTCAGTCTTCCAAAGGTAGTGGAACGTCGAAGGTCCGGGATTCTTCTTGTAGAGCATCGTCCAGGGGTATCTAGTTTGCAATGCACAGGTTCCCCCTCTTATACTAAAAGAAAGGGAGGTACTAGCTCTATGACCCCACCTATGGGAGGGTCAGGGGAGTGGGTGGTTACACCTACTTCCCTTTGTCCAGTTTTGTGCCAGAGCATGCGCAGGTAGCCCCTGAGCCGGTTTGAACTGGGGTATGCACAGAGGAGCCTTCTGCTCCCCCAGTGCAGGACTTCAAAGCACTCTAAGAGTGCACCCACCCAGCCCCAATACACTAAACCCTGTCTGGGAGGTGGTCACACCCCCTTGGGACAGGATATCTATTGTTGGGCTTCCTCCACTGCGAGTGTTGGTCATCAGCAGGAGGGCAGCCCAGTGTCTGTGACTGGTGGCATCCATTTTGTGATGCCAGGGCTCTGCAGGATTCTACCGCGTTTCCACAGTAGGTACATGTCTATCCCTCTAGAAGGGTGGAATGCTACCCCCGCCGCCAGAACTGGCGGGGTGGTAGTATTCCAAGATGTTTGACACAAAACACGACATGTTTTGATGCAGCCATTCCAAAGTTAGCATTCTATCGCGAGGATATAATGCACTTAAGAGTATATGGTTTAACCGCATCCACAAACAGCCCCAGAGAATGGACTCTGAGAGCTGCAGAGGGGCCCTGCTCAGGCAGAGGCACCCTCTCACATAGGAACCAAGCACCCTGCCCTCAGGATTGATAGGGCCTGCCTTAGGGGTGACTGATAGGTTTAAATGTGTGTGCAGGAGAGATATAGGAAACCTATATCTCAGTGAGGGGTGCTAGCACCACCTCACCCAGGCTGCAGTAGCAGGCCTGTGGTGTCAGATTTAGTCTGCTTCCCAGGGGTGGCATAATACATGCTTCAGCCCCTGGTAGGCCTGTGAAGTACCTATGCCCTTGGTACCTAAGGTACCATATACTAGGGACTCATAAGGTACCACAGTATCCAATCACTAGTGCACCTAGAGTGCACTCCAAATCGTTTAAAGAGAAAGCAGATAGGCTGGGGACCTGAATAGCAGGTTCCCAGCCAAACTAAGTCAAAACCCAACAAAACACCAGGAAAAAAGTGGGGGCAACCATGTAGTCAGATTCCACCTTCCTACAAGTTCCATGATTGTTTTACTTCTCTTGTATGTAATGAAGGGTTTATCAGTGACCATAGATCCTACTCCAGGCACCCCTTTCAGGAGTTGCCAATGCTTGCGTAGAATCTTGAAGACCTCATGATTGATTCTAGAATGGGTGGTATTGAAAGACAGCCGATCTTTAACTTCTAAACTGGTTGTGGCTCTGAGTGTACTGGCTTTCTCTGTATTCTTTACTCTATCTGCTGCTTTTAGTAGATCTTGCCTATTGTAACCCCTTGCCTCAGGTTTAACTATTGTCTGATTTACATGTTCCATGAATTGATGATCCTCGCTGCAGTTTCTGGGCATTCTAATAAATTCCCCAAATGGGATTGCACGTTTAGTACAGGGATGATGTGCAGTGTCATGAAGCATTATGCTATTAACAGCAGTTACTTTGCACATTGGTGGAAATTTGGGTTACTTTCAGATGTAGAATTAGAATTCTTGAAAATGGAACAGCCGAGATTCCCATGTCTCTACCTATTGCCTAAAGTCCTTAAAAATGATAAATTCCCCCCTGGACGTCCTATTGTCTCAGGAATTGGTTCACTATCAGAGCACCTTTCCCAGTTTGTAGACTCCTTTCTTATACCTCTAGTACTTAGCCTGCCTTCATTCATCCGAGATACCGCAAACATTCTTAACAAATTGGAAGGACTTGTCTGGGAAGATTCTATGTGGCTAGTTACTCTAGATGTGGAGTTCCTATACACGTATATAATGAGAGATTTCGGACACATGACAGTAGAACATTTTTTGAGTACCCAAAGAGCCAACTACCTGGAGCACAATGAAATGCTCTTGGAAAAGGTCGATTTGATTTTAACCAATAACTTTTTTCTATACAACAAACAGTGGTACCAACAACTACAAGGCACTGCCATTCGTTCTAAATTTGCCCCATCATACGCAAACCATTTCATGGGGTGGGTATAGTAGATATATGCCTGGGCCCCATGCAGCAGCAGAATGGATGACAGAAATCCACTACTGGGGCAGGTACATTGACGACGTGATTGTCATCTGGACGGGCACAGAGCCAAATGAGGGCATACTTTAACTACCTTAATAGCAATCCCTTCAATGGAACTCCGCGAAACAGTAAAAAAATCTGCGGAGTTCCGCGAGGAGGCGGAGTTGCTTGTCCCACCCATTCGTGTGACGTTTCTGCCATACGGCAATGTGGATTGCGTTTTTCAGGGGGAAATGTCATACAAACTGCACCAACGGTCGCGCATGGGTGTGGCCATCTTGTTTTCTTCTCTGTTATGTTGCTGGGGCCTACTTTTCAATCCTGCCTAAATCTTTTCAATCCTTCTTTCTCAAAACTTTTTTTCTGATCTTTTTTATTTACTATCTTTTCCTTGGTCTTCTTTAGTGTATATTTTGCACTTTTTTCTACCTTTTGTTTGTTTTTTCGTGAGTTATGTACTGTTCTTCTCTATTACTTGCTTTCTATATTTTTTTACTTCCTTCCTTCTTCTCCCTTAATTTTTTTTTACTTTCTACATTTTCTTTTCTGCCCCGCCTCCCCCAGCATCATGGCAGAGACTCGTGGCAAAAAGGTGGCAAAAAAGAGTGCCTTTCTTGCGGAATGTGGTGCCTGGGAGAGGTGCAGCCCTGGGTCTTGTTTTCCGAGGTGGAGCTGGCAGGGCTGTTTTTTTTGTGCAGCACCACCTCCCCTCCACCCTGGCAGCAGGTGCCAGGCCTGGGTCCTGGTATGGGCTCCGGGAGCACCACCAGCGGTGGACGAGGGTGCACCGGGCAGTGTATCGCTGCTCTGGGGTCTGGCGCACCCACAACCAGCTGATGCACCGGTGGTCCGACATCCTGGACCAAGAGCAGGACCTACTGGACCTGTTAGGGGTTGAGGTCGCGGAACTTGGTGAGTAGCTTATTATTATTATTATTATTATTATTATTATTATTATTATTATTATTATTATTATTATTATTATTATTCCTATTATTATGATTATTATTAATATTATTATACTAATAATAATAACAATTATTATTATTATTATAATTATGTGTTCTCTGTTATTGCTAATATTTTTTTCCCAAATAGCAAGCATGCTGTTCACATGCAGGCATGTTAAGTAACTTTTACAAATCTTATATTATGTGATTCTTATTCTAGGCTGGTGTTCAGTAGGCGAGGGTGCGCTGGGCAGTGTATCCCTGCTCTGGGGTCCGGCGCACCCACAACGAGCTGATGCACCAGTGGACCTAATGGACCTGCTCAGGGTTGAATGAATGAATATGCATTTCTAGAGCGCATGGCTACCCAAAGGCATCCCAGCGCTTGAGGAGTTCCATTCATAGAAACTTCAAGACGGATTTCAAGGAAACAGGAATGTTTTTATAAGTTTTCGGAAGGTCAGGTAGTTGGCCTCCAAACGAATGTGAGTGGGGAGCTGATTCCACAGCTTCGCGACATTATAGGAGAACAGACGGCCTCCACTCCGAGACCTTTTTATCATGGGAACTGACGCCAGGTACTTATTGCCTGAGCGCAGAGATCTATTGGGGCAATAAGGAGAGATAATAGACCGAATAATGGGCGGACCCTTAGCTGACATTGCCTTATGTGCAATACACAAAGCTTTAAACTGGACTCTTTCTGCAATTGGGAGCCAGTGAGGTTGCAGGGCTTGGTGAGTAGCTAATTATTATTATTATTACTATTATTATTATTATTATTATTATTATTATTATTTTGTGTTCTATGTTATTGCCAATATTTTTTTCCTAAAGAGCAAGCATGCTGCTCACATGCAGGTATGGTATGTAACATTTACAAATCTTATATTATGTGATTGTTATTCTAGGCAGGTGCTCGCCGCTACATAATTGTACTTGTTTGCAACTTTGTGCTCGCTTTGGGTGATTATGTAAGAACTTGAGTTAAGTAATGCAGACTAGAGAGAGACTCCTTAGTCCGTTCCTTTGTCCTGTCACTACTAAGATATTAAGTATTGGTAATTTATCGGCACGTGTCCTCTCATTTCAGTTCTTACAACCTTTTAGTAGCTTGTACAGTGACAAGTAAACAACCAATTTGGTGTGTGCATGCGTTTAACTATGCATTTAAAGGCAAAATGCAGACTTAGTGAATTGGCCCTGCATCAAAGGGGGTTGAGAATGATTGCGATGAAATCGAAGCTTAGAAGCAAATATAATTTGATGCAATTTATTCCAAAGTCTTTGGAATAGGAGGGCTATGTAGGTTTAGGAAATATGGAATCAATAGGATGGTCCGCGATACTTGTCTACCACTAGTCAATATGATTTAGGAAAGTTCTATGTTATTGTAATTGCTATTTTCTGTCCCAAAATTGTTTTTGAGCGATTATATTTATTTACCACCAATTATTTCTTGTCACTTTAATTATGTCTTATACTCATCACCATCCAGGGGCAAGAGGTCATCGGATGTGGATGCGGGAGCTGGAGGTGCCTCCCAGCAGGAAGAACGCTCCTCGGCTGATGGCTCTGCTGGCCCCAGTAAGTCCTCCTGTTGTTAATATGAATATATATTTCCCTAACTTTTACTGCTCCTTAATTTAAACCATTTTCTACCTGTTTCCTAGTTTCATTTTTTTCCCAGATCCTCTTTGATCTATCCGTTTCAAAAAATCGTGTTATCCCTGCATTATCCTATTATTTACTAAGTTATTTTATATTTCTAGTGTCTCTATTTCACCTCAAACTCTCTCTGTCTGTAGCTTCCTTACTTCTGGTTTTACAGTCAACTTTCCCTCTCCCCATGCATATTTTGTGGACTGCCTAGTGGTGGTACTGTTCGACTCAGAGAACCCATTTGTCCTTACTACTCTACTAGTACTACTAATACTACTACTCTGCCATGCAGAATGCATGCCCACGTAAGGTATTCTACGCATGTTTATTGAGATGAGAAGGCTTTCTTTTACTTTCTTATGCTCAATCAGTAAAACGAGAGAGTGGCCAAGGTCACGCTGGACACCCCAAAGTTGTGTATTCTTCTTATCTAGGCCTAGTACTATTAGCAGCAGTTGATGGTGAACTGATTACTGTGTACCTTGGCTGGAAAGAAGTATGATGAGGAGGAGGACAGAATCATTACATTTTCCAACCAAGAAGACTTCATGTCCGATTGTTCGGCCAGTTGGCCACTCATTTTTTTTCAAAAACTCAGATTCACCATTAGCTCCAGCCTCAGTTCAGTCCTTTACAGGTTGTCTTCTTGAAACAGGGTTTTCAAAAATTGCCACCAACAAATACAAAATGCCCAACCGGACATTTTATAATTTTTGATGGGACATACTGTGACTGTACCCGATTTGCTAGTGATGTGTGTGGTACATGTATTTAAAATTTTGCCTCGGAAAAAATATAAATAAGAGGAGGCGCATAAGTGTCTAAAAAACTGTTTAATGTTTTTTCTAGCCACACCGACTACCAGTGCCGGGGCCAGCTGGGACGGTGGCACCATACAGGGAGCAGATAAGGCAGCTGCAGATGGTGAGCCTGCAGCAGCGACGGGCGGTGGGAAGTCTTGCTTATTGCCAATTTATATACTCTCTGAAAGGGTGTACATTGTACTGTTGAGAGTGAGACTAAGGGGGAGATTTACTAAAAATTCATGCAACGCAGAACAGCCCCCGCGAGGCTGCACAGCGTTGCGCGACAGGGAGGGAGCAGGAGAGTGCCATATCTTCAAAGCTATGGCTCTCTCCTCCCCTTTCCCTTGCACCAGCGCTGATATCAGCTGCCGTGCGCCATGCACACACCTTAGTGCCGCAGCGCTAGGGTGTGTGCATGAGTGTAGCATAGATTTCCCACTTTGCATGCATGCTGCACAGTGCAGCACGCATTCAAAGTCAGAAAAGGAATGAGAAATGAACGCATTTCTCCTTCCTTGCACCTAGTTGAAAAGGGCACAGTTTTCCCACGCTAAACCCAATCTACTGTTTTTAGTAAATTGGGTTTAGCGTGAGAAACCTTGGGTGGTTGCATGGGAACGCCCATGCTCCACCCTTGGTACGCCCCCATGACGCAAAGTAATACTTTTATGTTATTTCTAGTGCTAAACAAGTTTAGCGCTGGAAAGTTAATTAGAAAAAAAAGATTTTGCATCATTTTGCGTCACTGTAAATCTCCCCCTAAGTTGTTAACAGTTGAAGACACCCCTCTTCACTTAGCCATAGCATATACAGCGGGAGTTGAGTAACTAATGGTGGCCTCCGCTATCTTTAACTCAGCAGAGAAAGTTTCATGAAGAAGAGTCATATGGGTTGATGGGAAAGAAGGATGGAAGGAGAAAGGACGGTGAAATGTATGCGTGGGTGAAAGGATGCATAGGTGGCTTATAGGATGCATGCATGGGTGAGTGAAGGATGGGTGAAAGGTGAAAGACATGATGCCTGCCTACGTGGGTGAAAGTATATTGGTGAAAGGAATCCTCCAGGTTGTTTGATTGGTCAAAGAAAGGATGCATGGGTGGTTAAAATGACAAATATATGTTGGTGAAAGGTTTGTTGAGAATGATAGCCATGTTTCGATGGATGGATGGTACTAGTATTCATAGTGAAGACTGGATGAAGAGAATGTAAAACTTAAACGGTGAATGAGTAGCAAAGCCAAGCCTGAAGAATAAAAATAATGCTAGAAGAAAAATGCAGTGAAAAATGGAAAAATCCCTGGGAATAAGAGTAAACAAGGAATGTTTTTTTATCAAGGTTTTTGATTCAAAGCTTTGAGCAAGGTTGTATTTCAGACTACTCCCTTGACTCACATGGGTGGCCTACTGGCTGCACGATTACAATATAAGTACCTCACATTGTGCCGCATATCATTCATATATTATTAAATATTCATCTGCCTTGTTGTAGTCAGGGTGAAAGTATAAGTGAGCATTTGATTAAACAGAGCATGGCCATGATAGGAAAAGAGATAATTGTGCGGTCCAGCTGCCCCACCTGCTGACAGTAGCAAAGTATAACGCGTTACGCGACAATGAGTATGTCTGTCTAGGGCGCAAGCTGAGCTGGCATGCCTACATTAAATTAAGGGTGGGCGTAGTTCGCGGAGTTGCGCTACGCGGCGTTACGCGAGCAGCGTAGTGCAATAGGAAAATGCTGTTCGCGGTGATTGCACAGTGCCGGATTCTTGTCCGCACTGTGCAATCATTGCAAACGGCATCATGCACAGTGCAAGCGGTCGTTTTCTGCCGCTCGAGTAGATTTTTACTCGAGCGGCAGCTTTCTCAACGCGATCGGGCAGTTTCTCATCGCGAGCGGTCGTGAGCATACGCGACCACTCGCAATGGGAAACCTGACCCCCCCACGGTGAGAAATCTCGCCGGGAGGTTTATTTTACACGCTCGCGCTCGCCAACTTGATGTTGCCGATCGCGAACGAGGAAAAATCTCGCCGGGATGTTGATTTTGCTCGCTCGCGGTCGCCAACTTGACGTTGAGGAACGCGAGCAAGCAAAAAGATTTTCTCTGCACTCCGCGAGATCTGCGCAACGCGGAGTGCAGAAAACTCCGCAAACTCCGCGAGCAGAGCGTAGTTCACCGCCCAGGGTTACATTAAATTAGCTAAACAAGAGAAAAGAAGAATACCTGTATACTCTGTAATGCTTAATGCCTGGAACTGTAATGACATCAAAATCGAATGTGCCAAGGAACCGAGGATACCAGCAAATGTTAATCACTCTTAGTGCTACTGTGCCACTATGCCATTCTATGTGTTACTGTTTTTCTAAGAGTATTGGTTATAATTTACCTTTTTTCTTTCTTGATATAGCTACTCCTGCCAATCCACCATCATCTGACAGGCAGGAGAGAGCAGCCAGGACCCGGAAAAGGAAGCTGTAGGCCATCAGGGCAGAATATCAGTGGCTGGTGGTCTTGGAGGAGGAGGAGGAGGCGACAGCAGCAGTTGCAGCCCTCCAATGCCCCGGGCCCCAGCCAGGCCCCAGTGCCTTCAGTTGTATGGTGCCATGGTCAGGCAGCCACCCGCCGCAATTCATCAACCACTGCTGCTCCCCCCATAGACTCTAAAGAGCCTTTCAGCACTGCATGCTCCTGAGGATGTCGCATGTTTGATCAGTTGGAGAGAAAGCTCCGAATCCTAGCCCGCTGCTAGGTCTCATTTGCCCCTTTTTTAATCTTTTGTTTGGTGGGTGGGACTTGTTGGGGAGAGGGTGAGAATGTGGAAGTTGGCCAAATCCTGGGGTTTTTGGCATTTATTTACAGACATTTGTTTGGACGATTTGGACTTTCTTTACTTTGGACATTGGTTGGGATTAGGGAGAGGGGTAGGACAGGTGTTGTGGGCTTTAGTTTATTTGTTAGTGAAATAAATGTTTTGGGGCTGTACATATGATTTAATTTTGGGGTGGTTACTCTTTTACTTCGCACTGTTTCCTTTGCAGCGCAGGCGATAATAAGCCAATTTTCAAAATCTGACGATAGTATAACACACTAACAGATAGCTATGCAGTACCCTCACTTGTCCTACTACTCTCTCCTCCTAGTCTCTGCAGTCTGCAACTATATTAATCCCTAAGGACTCGGAGGGGGCGTGAGTGTGTGAATTTCCCTAGTATATAGATTATTGTAGCTCAGCAATCCCCCACAGTTCTTCTCTTACCTGTGATTAGGCAAAGCAATGGCTGCATGGTTTCTCAAGGTGCCATGGTGGTGGCAGTAGCCAGTAGCAGCATGATTGCAGACTAGTCATCGAATACTAGTGAAAGCACAAGATCCAGAAGCGAGGTTCCACTCCCTCCTAGCCGAACTCAACCTGTAGGATGAGAAATATTCTTCCCAGGGAAATAATTGAATTGAAATAAAAGACTGAGTTAATGACGTTTTATATGCAAGCTTTGCACAAAAAAATTAGACAATCACCAGAGGGACGCTAGAGTACGACTAGTAGTAGTACACAAGAAGAAGACTCAAACGAGAAAACATGATAAGCAATGCTAAAATAAAATAAATAATCAGAATGGTGAGCCAGTAAAAGTTACAAACTGAAGTTGACTTGACCTATGAAGTGGACAAGTGTAACCTTTAGTGCTGGAAGGATGATGATGCTGGCAATTATGAATTATGTTCATCCGAAAAAAATGTAAATATTGAATACTGTGCATGGGTGCATAATCTAATATATAATATTGCCAGTGTGGGCTATACTTAGAGTAGAAGAAGTTCCATGCCCTGCCTTGAGTTGGTGTTGCTTTCACCACATCCGTCCCACCAAGTGTGTGATCAATTAATGGTGTAAATCTAATTTAGTCACTCCTCAATAAATCACACAGCCTGGGGGAAGAGGGTTAGGGGATCGATGAATAGATGGGAAGGGGGATTTGAGGGAAAGGTTTGACAAAGACAAACACTATGCAAGGACAACACATTCATCTTGCAGCCAACCATCATAATTCTATCATGGGAAGAAAAGGAAATGCATGCATGATGATGAGTACTAGTACAGGTAAACCAAATCAAATTGTCGGTCTGCAGGAGTCAAGTAACAAACCTAATCATCACACAAATTGTAGTGATGATTAAAGAGAAAAAAAGATACTGAATTGCCAAATTGAGAGTTGCATCTGCATTCCTCTTGGAATGTCCGGTGTCTGTCAATTTTGGCTGCCTGGCGGATGCGGTTCGCTAAGGTAAATGTGAGTATGTTACATTGTTTTTCCAGTATGGCAGGGTAAAGGCCAGGGCCTGTAGATTGAAAAGCAAAAATGATATTGAAAAGTCAAGGAGAAAAGTTAAATTGCATAAGGAGGAGTTCGCCACAAGAAGAGAAGATTCAGAGGCAGCATGGCTAAATGTCTGTTTCTGGCAGTTACCTCAACAACAGGCCCCCCACCCATCCCACGAACTAGCTTCAGATTAAACTAGGAATTGGAGCCAGACAAGAGTGAGCACACACACACACAGCAACATAGCATTTTCCCAATCAATTAGAAAATCAATGCACCACTGTCAGTCACACCACTCACCACCACCACTACACAGACTTGTGTAGGTCTGGTGCTGTTGTTTACGTTTAGGCCACTCAAAGTCATACTCATCCAAATCGATTGGTTTCAGTGAATTTGAAAACTTCCATCTTCTTCTGATGGCAGTTCTCACAGTAGTCACGCTCACGCCCACATGCTGAGTCATTCCATCATCCATCATCTCTGATCCTCCTGCTCCAACTCCGTACCAACAGTGTTCCTACTCAGTCCCGACTCGAAATGCAATAGATCGACCTGTAGTAGTACAATTTTTTGTTATTGATCAACAAGAAGGGAAATATTGAGTCACTTTTTGTGTAGACTAGATTTGTGTTTTGCAAACTTTGCATTATCTAAGGGACTGGCTTCGTCTGAGTTTTTGAGGAGTATAAATGTAAAGCATAAAACAATAAAAAACAAAGCACTGTGGAGTGTGAACTGTGTGGAGTGGAGTTGGACCCGGTGAAGAAATCTCGCTATACTACCTTTCAAAGGGGAAGGAAAAAAAATAACCTTCAGAGGAAAATGGAAAATTATTATCAGCTACAGGTAGGCCACCAACATTTTGTGAATCTCAAATTCATCGCTTACACATTAAGCGTAACAAACACCCAGTATCACACTGCCTGCCAGCACATGAATCATCTAATCTCTTCTCAATCTATTCTCAACACATTGATGATGACATATCACAACAAGTTCACACATCACTACAAACAACAATCACTCAGCGTGCAATGCATGCCAGCATTTACCTGTTCTTCCGCTGTGCTCACCGTGATTGATTGGTGGTACATTGCAGAATGCAGATCCTCAATTTGTTCACAAAGCAGAGAATTGCAAGTGTAAATCGAATTATAAATGTCACATGTGGGTGAGGCAGTCCCTCTAGGGTAGGAAAGCATAGATAGTCACCGCCCAGGCTTGGCAGCAGGCACACATTTGTTTGTATTCTCCGTCCAATGTCTGGCTTGAGGGAAAATGGCTTTGGAGGGTGAGTCTGGAGTCGGACTTCTTCACTGACTGCACACAGTTGCAACTCCAATTCAGGAATAAAAATGTGTCGAAGAGTAAGTCAGTGGGGATGAATTGGTCAAGCAGACAGTCAGACACACACAAATAATAAAGTAAATAATGTTCCCTAGCCATGTATTTTTTTGGGGGCATCAAAGAAAGAAAGCCTAGTAGTCAGGGAAGTAGAGCTCAGCCTTAAACTCTGGTGGCTCACCCAGAAGTAGGTCACCTAACACACTACTTCCATGACCTGAGTCTCTGTCATCTTCCTCCTGTGGTACTTCACGTATGGTGTAATCCGGTGGTATACAGTGTTGATTCATGTTGATCATGGTTAATCACTCCACGTTTTGGGGCGAGAGATTGGTCCTTCTCACTGTGACAAGACAACAGCACCAGCAGCACATAAAACTCACTCAGCAGAGACACTAGTACAGGGCAAGCCAGATAGTCTATTGCCAGAATGCTGAGCACTGGCCATTGACACCTCTTCCCATACCAATACACCAATGGGTTTTGATCAAGGTAGACCTCTGTTGCATCATTCAGATAGGCCTAGACCATTCGCTCAATATTCATTGCTGGTGCTCCACTTTGCTCGACCTCTTTTGCCTTCGCCTCTGCGCTGGACTTAAGCCCTGCCAGTAGAAATCACTCAGTTGCAGATTTGGGGCTGATGCTCCTGGTCTTGG
The DNA here is from genome assembly GCA_963921515.1 of Calotriton arnoldi. Taxonomy (NCBI): domain Eukaryota; kingdom Metazoa; phylum Chordata; class Amphibia; order Caudata; family Salamandridae; genus Calotriton; species Calotriton arnoldi. Next base: position 8,627 of record CAWUFW010020252.1, on the reverse strand, counting down.
TGTTGTTGATGGTGATCTTGTCACTGGTTTTGGCTTCTGTGAGCCAACAGCCCTGCCCTCAGACTCTGAACTTGAAGGCTGCACCACAGGACTTGTGCCCTGGACAAGTGGGCCTCAAATTCCCTGCTGGTCTTTTTCTATCTCACTGCCTTGCTCAGACATACATGTTTTGTATTTTCTGACATTCGTCTGAAAAAGGAATGAAAGTGGACAGTAATGGTTTGCACCGTGGATCAAGAATTGTGACACAGATGAAATGTTTAGAGGACACAATGTCTCTTTGCACCCTTGTATTAGCAGACAAGCAAAGGATTAAGCTCTCCACCAAGTCATACGTATCTTTTTTTCACCCACACCTGCATACGTTGCAAAAACCTCCTTTAGCTGTTCCTGTAGCATGTGCAACAATGGGATAGCTTGGCCCATGGTACTGTCCTCTTTGCTGACTTCCTGTGTGAACACCTCTGTCAGGCATTTAACTAGGCCCCATTATTCCATCTCAATGATCATGCCTTTTGTAGTTGCATCTCCTCATTGCATTACATATTCATTGATAGGTCTGTACTGCTCAAACAGGCGTTCAAGCATGTAATAAGTGGAGTTACAGCGTGATGGCACCTCCTGTATGAGGGCTTTAACAGGCATTTGATTATCACGCTGAATGACCCTCAGCTGTTTCTGGGATTTAAATGAATGATTGAAATGAGTGCAGATTCTTCTGCAGGTGGACAGTAAGTTGCTTACTTGGTCTTCTTTTTTGAGAAAGTCCTGTACAATGATGTTGATGCAGTGCGCCAAACACTGGACCCCGAAATTACCACTATCGGCCATGGCCTTAACTATATTTCTGCCATTGTCCGTGACAACAAATCCAATCTTAAGCCCTCTTGGTCACAGCCATGCAAAGACCTTGTTGTTAAAGTCTTCCAAAATGTTTGCAGCTGTGTGGGATTTCTCCATTGCGAACATTTGCTACTGTTGTATGCTTCCGAGCAGCATTAAAAATCTCAGCAGTGTCAACACCTGCAGATATTTTTTCTCTAGACCCCACAAAAGAGATCCAGTGTGCAGTGATGCACATGTAATCAGTCGCTTGGGAACTGGTCCACACGTCTGTTATCAGGTGGATAGTGTGGACAGCACTCTGCTGCAAAGCTTGTCCAAGCAATTCAAGCACATAGTGATGTAGTGCTGGAACAGCAACTATGGCAAAATAGGACCAGCTGGGAACTTTCCATTTTGGCTAGATGGCTGCCACAAAATCAAGAAAACTCACCCCTTCAACAAAAGAAAAGGGAAGGAGGTCCAGCGCTAACATTTTAGCCAGTTTTGCATTGTACAAATGTGCCGTTGGGTGGTTGCGTTCATACTGCCCCTCTGGCCTAAACATCGCAGGAATAGTAGCCTGAATTATTTTCTTTCCTAATGCCACTGACGCAGGTGACTTCTTGAGACCAGTCGGCGGTGGTAGGCTCAATGTGCTTTTCAGCAGGGCAGTCACTATCCTCTGTTGCCTTGGTGTCTCGACCTGAGTCTTGTGCCATTGCGATTTTGCTGATGTGGGTGATACTACTGCACTGCTGGGGAGAGGACTGCTTTGCATAATGAAGATGTCTTCCTCTTCTTCTCCTTCCACCGTGATTGAATTGGATTTGGATTCCCTGCTCAGCTGGCTTTCACACCCTTCTCCAACAACACTTGCAGTTTTTTGGCCGCTAAGGTGTGCCTCCCAACGGATCGTATGGTGCTTTCTCAAATGGGTTGTTTGGCCCCCAGTACCATAGTTTGTAGCAAGCTTACTCCTACTAACACTTGCTCCACAAATGGAGCATATGGCAATGTGTGCCTCCTTCTGGCTAACTGGAAAGAAATACCAAACTGGGGAGCTCAACTTTCTGACGCTGGTGCCACTGCAAATGTCGGATGAACTGGCGGTAGGTGGGCATTTTGACGTTTGACTCCCTGACTCTGCAGTACCTTCTACTGAGTTGGTTGTGGATGTAGGTCCCTGCCGGGACTTTGCAAATATGGCAGATGGCAGTGGTTGGATCTGTGGTGCCCTTTCCCCATCCCTCCGCTGGCAAGTAGGGATGGGGCAACCTTGGTCTCCACTGGTGCTGGGCTAACATCCATGATGACTGGCTCATCGTCATCCTCCTCTTCTACATCTGCCTCCATAACTCTAAGGCTTTCTTGAAACTTCCTTTTCCCTAGCCTTGTCTGAGTCGTCTCGTGGGGTGTCTCACTTTCAGACTGAGGCGGGATCCAAGTGACGTCTAGATCATCAGAAGGGGGGTATGAAGACAAAGATGATGCACCACTAACCCTCCTTTTTCTAGCTGGAGATCTGGAAGTCAAAAGATCTTCTGGAGCAGATTGCTCTACTTCCTCAGCATGAAGCTCAATGTCTTGAACTGCTCCTACCTTGGGATGAACTACTATTGGCAGTTGTGGCTGTTGTTCTTGTTGTTGTCCACTTCTCTGAGTTTCCTGCAATGATTGGGTACTACTTTGAAATAGAGATAAGTCAATGTCAACATCTCTGCTCATCAGCGTTGCCATGATTAGACTGGCTGTCTCTGTGACAGACATGGGCTTGGGCCTAGATATGGGTGGGTCCACTGATTTTGGGGTGCTCCTCCCAGCTTGATCCCCAGAGGCCAGTACAGCAGGCACAGTTTTTTGTTTTCCAAAAAACATCTGGGGTGACATACCAGTGGTGGTGGTGGCACTGGTAAGCTCCTTCTTCTTCTCACTGGTTACTTTCTTTGTAGCAGTTTTAGACTTAGCAGTGGCAACTTTCTTTGGGGCAATCTTGAAGCTGTCAGTTAGCAGTGGCACTTATCTTCACAAGTTGAAGAGATGTCTGATGTGTGGGTCACTCACGCGTCATGCTCACGCCGTGGAAAGGCCTTCTTTCTGGCAGTACTGTGAGTAATGTGTTGTTGTCTCTTGTTGTTGTCTTGTTTTTGTGCACCTAAATAAGAAAAGCAAGAAGGACATCAGTAAAATGTGGCATTGTTGCTGTTCAATTAGTAGCACAAACAAAAAAATATGATTTAGTGCGGTCACTGCTGTTACTCCCTTAATTAACAATACTGTGTAAATATATAATATTATATCTACTCATTCGTAAAATGGAAAACCACACCAACATATACTTACTTTCATGGTGACTGAACTGAACACTCAGAAAGAATAAGAGAGAGAAAAAACAACAACAACATACAGATGAAACTGTTTGCTTTATCTGCAGCATGTGACGCCACGTCACTCACGACGTGTGATGTGGCACTGAGGGAAGAGCACCTGACAAATGACAATGGAAAGAATAATCCCTAGCCAATGAATGCTTTTGTGCACCTATAGCAGACATGGGATGGAGTTGATTTGATTGATGCAAGATGTAGTGGGAAATGGTATAAACAAAAAAAACTAATTAATTACTTTAAAAAAGAGAAAAATTTAAATAATTAAATCTAAGTGAAGTTATTATCCTCAAAGATATAATAATAAGTTATTATTAAACTGCTATCTCATTGCTCAATAATCCATGCAGCCTATGGCAAAAAGAGGTAAATTTGGTTAGATGCTCAAAATGGCTGCCAACCAGTGCCACATTGTCATCAACAACAACACTGAACAGGAAGGCATTCATTAAAAACAAGGAGAAGAAAACATCATGCAGGCCTATAGGGACAGCACACTGGCTGGATCCACAAAATGGCCGCCAGCCTCATCGTCATTGGTCACAACTAGAAGATGGAGGCCTAGAAGAAAGAACGCATGCAGGCCTGTGGCAAAAACACACTGGCTGCCTACAGAAAATGGCCACCAGCCACATGGTCACAAGAAGCTGGAGGCCAAGAACAAAGGACGCATGCAGACCTATGGCAAAAGCACACTGGCTGCCTACACAAAATGGCTGCCAGCGACATTGTCACTCACAAGCCACAACAACAAGAGGCAGGAGGCCAGTAAAACATACAGCACATGCAGGTCTAGGCCGGGCAGCCCACTGAATATACAAAATGGCCCCTGGCCAGTAGCCACATGGCATCTGGAACAAACAAAGGCCAATCTTTGCCTATGGCAAATACACAAACACACACACTGGCCAGAAAAAGGAGGCATGGTAAAACAGATAAAACATAATTAATTCAGCAATGCCAAAAACAAAAATTATTGGGCAAAAAAAATGTTTAAAGGACACATCCTTCAAAGGCATTACCCCAACTAGTCCTGACTCCTATACACTGTTTGCATGAAAGAAACATGAAATACCACAAAAAGCACATTCTGGATTTCAATCCAAATCCATCAATGGCTTAAATGCTGTAACACCACAGAAACTGTTGTTTCATGGACCCATGATGAGCACTGGGCCTGCTGGCTGGAAGGCCAATTGCAGACTAGGCCCCATAGTGAATTCAATAAAAATGTAAAATGTATTAAAAAACATGTAGAAAATGTAGTAAATTGTGAAACTTTTTTCCTTTGCAAAAGAAGAAAAATGAAATGCAAAGAAATCACTAGGCCCCTACTGAAACAACATGCCACCCACCACAATAAATTTTAAAAATTGGTTAAAAGTACAAATAGGGGGGGTGGCCAAGATGGCAGGTGAGTAAGATGTTTTATTTTCGTCTCTTCTGCCTCGCTGCCTGCCGATGCCCTAACCATCACCGAAATCACCCAGAGAAGCTAATAATCACCACAGGCGGGAGCGCTGACTGCCAAACCACAAGCAGCGAGCTTTTGATCCGCTGGAGTTGTCCGCTGCTGGGGAGGTAGCCGCCAGTACCACATAATGGCAGCCGCGGCCTAGTTTACAGTGCTGACCCCTAGAGGAGTCCGGGTGCAACCCGGACATAGTGCTGGTCATGGAGGCCACCCCTTGGAGTGAGGTAGTCCCAGCCTGTGGCTGAGCCACTCGGTGAGTGCTCCTGAGCCCCAGCGAGGCCCCCAGTGTGACGTGTGCATGGACCTGCAGGGAGAGCGGGCAGAGGGCCGGTAGCAGTGGCCCCATTGAGGAATGCCGGACGCCATTCAAGAGCCCCTCGCGTACCATCAGCACACCGGAGGACCGGAGCTTAAAGCAGACCCAGCAGTTCACAGAGGAGCCCCTGGAGGGGCAGTGGAGGCCGCATACGTGAGTCCCAGAAGCAGCCGGGGGACTCGGAAGGCCTAAGCATCAGGCCACATGGCCGGAACACACTGGTGCGCAGGGGCCTAGGGATTGGTGATGGCCCCAGGGAGACATGGTGAGCCAGCGCTGTGCTGCAGTGATTGGAACACCCTACCTCCCTCATGGGCACAGCGAGAGGTATAGGACAGAGCATCCAGGATTGGTGGGCCCACGGGGCACTCAACAGTGACCTCAGGAACTTAAGGTGCAGACTGGAGACAGCGTGGGAGTCAATGGTCCTGTCTCACACTACTGGGGACCTGTCTTGACACAACAGGGGCCCTGCTTCAGGAGCGCGGACACATGAGGGAGTAATTTGAGCCCCCTCCTCAGCATCACTCAGCTGACACATTGGAGTACTCCCTGATGCAATAGCATCTCTGAGAGAGCGGCCACCTCCCTTCTCATTGCAACCAGGCGGTCACGACTCCAGGAGCATCCCCTGAGGTTTGCCACAGAACTTACGAAACAGACCCGGGCGCCAGTCACCTTTATGCCCAGATGGCTACTGCCAGAGCCAAAAAGGGGTGCTCATTAAAAGAAATGCTCTGCAGATCACCAGGAGGCCAGGCTGATGAGGATCACTCGGCACCGTCCACACAACCCACACAGGAGGAAGAAGGCCCAGAAGAACTGGTTACCCGGTCATTCCTGGAATCCCTATTTACTGCTCTCAGATACGACCTGCAAGAGGTCAAATGAGACCTCTCCTCGGACATCCGGGAAATTAGGAGAGACGTGGACTCACTGGGAAATCGGGGCTCTGTACTGGAGGACCAAGGCAACGGATACGCAGAAGACGTGGAAGTGCTACAACAAGAAATCTTGCGGCTTCTGGACCAGCAGTTGGACCTACAGGCGCATGCAGAAGACATGGAGAACAGATCCCGGTGGAACAACATCTGGATCGGAGGCACACTAACCAAAACAAAAGACACTGATCTCAGACCTCTTTCGCTTTGTGCTGGATGCTCCCCCGACTCTTGAGATAAAAATTGGTTGGGCACGCAGAGTAGGCCCCCAGGGAACAGGCTCAGCCCCACCAGCAGACATCCTGGTCTGCTTGCAGGACTTCCAGTTGAAAGAGGACATTTGACAGAAAGCATGAGAGAAGCATCCCATTGCCTTCCACGACCTGCTTCTCACTCTCTACCAGGGCTTGGTGGCATCTACCCTACAAAAGAGATGGGCCTTCAGACCAGCAACTTCTCATTTCCGGAACATGGGCGTACCCTATGCCTGGGGTCAACCCTTCTGACTGATCTTCCAGCTGGAGGGGAGGCTCCACCAACTGTGCTCCTTTGAAGAAACATGCAAGATACTAGGCATCGACCCGACATCAGCTGACTCTGGCTCTCGTACCTCTCCAACGCACCTAGCTGCCGGGCGCCCACGCTGGCGCACCTGCTGTCCGGGAATCAGATCACTAAACCGGATCCAGATACCATTGCAAAGGGCCAACAATCTGCCATCGGCTCCATCCTGGTGCACTGGCGAAACCTGACATCTCTTAATGTGGATGGGCAAGCACATTGACAATCAGCAACACTGGCAGGTGTGGGCGGTGGGGTAGGGGGGCCGGGAGGATTGGTCACAGCATGACCCCAAATTGGATTCTTAGACTGTAGACTGTAAGTTTTCACTATTTGTCTCAATAGTTTTTTTTTATTCTGTTGGGTCAACAGAGTTGTGGGAGGGCTTGCTTGTTTTGGGGATCCACTCATGCACACTGCACACACAGTTCTTCATGCACATACTGCTGATGAGACCCTGGGCTGCCAACGCAGACCCAAGAAGCAACTTGATCTCCATGGCCGAGAACGCTATGCCTACACTGGGCCCCCGTAATGACTCGCCCACTTAAGGTCATCACCCTAAATGTTAAGGGCCTTAATGGACCAATTAAACGCAGCCCTGTCCTACTTGGAGAGCACGGGGCTGACATGTGCTTGCTCCAAGAGACACATCTCCTCCAGCAGGACTAACACAGGCTCAGATCCCGCTCTTTCCCTCACCAATTCTTCTCCTCTGCACGCACCAAAGCAGCAGGTGTTGCACTCCTATTTTCACACACCTTCCGCTGGAAGATAGGAACTAGGGCGGCTGAAGTGAAAGGTTGGCTCCTCACATTAAACTTGACCCTTGGGCACTGGTCCCTAGTAGTGGCATCTATCTACGCTCCAAACGAGGGCCAAGAAACATTCATACAAGCTGCACTCACAGAAGTACTCTCCTCCCACGATCGAACAGTTCTCGTGGGCGGAGATTTTAATCTAGTACTAGATAATGTCCTTGACAGGTGCACATCCATATTAGCCCTCGCCGGTAAAATCCACTCCGCTCCCGGTAAGTCGCTACCGCGCGCACGAAAATACATTTTAAAGCGGGAACAAGGAAAAAATTCCGCTACGCCGCGGATCGCGGAATTGCCAAAAATCCACAAATCCCGCGATCCGCGGCGTAGCGGAATTTTTTCCTTGTTCCCACTTTAAAATGCATTTTCGCGCACCGGGTAGCGACTTACCGGGATCCCTGCGTTCGCCGACAAGTTTACCTATCCGTTCGCGTGCGCCACGAGATTTTGGTAGCCGGCCGCGCGATCCCGCGAGAGTGTGCGATCGCGAACACGTCATTCGCCGCGCCATTGGACATCCGGCGGAAGTTTGGTGAAGCTCGTGATGCCGAACATGCAAAATTTGCAATTTGGAGAAGAAGAATATCTCGAGCAGCATAAAACCTTCTCTAAAATGATGATTTGGATAAAAAAACTCCTCAGATTGACATTTGACTGTACTTTTTTGTGCAAGGAGTCCTTTTTTTTAAAAACTTTTTTTTGGAGAGGAAGGAAGTGCCACAGAGTCTCCAACTTTCTGTTCCTGTCCAGCAGGCTCCTCCCAGTGCTTTGTCCATCTCCTGTTCATTTTTCATTTGTATTTTGAGCTGGAAGGATCACTCTTTGTGTCTGCTGCATCATATATCATTGGATTTGAGGACTTTTGGATTTGAGGACTTTTGGATTTGAGATTTTACAAGTAAGTTGGTGTTGTTGTTTGTTTGATTGGGGCATTGCAGTTGCTGCAACTACAATTTTGGTACTTTTCATCATTTAAAAAAAAAATTATTGTGGGTAGCCAGTAGGCCCAGAGCTAGTCATTGGTGCATGATGAAACAACTGTTCCTTTGGTGTGAGTTGAATTTATTTTAAACATCATTTAGGGCATGGATGGCATTGGATTGAATTGCAAAATGTGTATTTTTTAGGGTATTTCAGTTTTTGTGTGTGTGTTAAATAAATGCCTTTGTTGTGTGTGTGTGGTGTGTTGTGTACCTTGCACACCTTGTTTAGCCCTGTGGATTTTCATTTTTGCATTTTATTGCATTAAAGCTGTGTTGTTTAGCATGCCTCTTTTGCCTGGCTATTATAGGCCTGTTTCAGTGC